>JAZHYW010040006.1:0-84171 GCA_037355805.1 Ixodes ricinus
TGCTGGTAAGTGATGTGGGGGAAGGGTGGTCAGTTTACGTCCCAGTAAAAAGTGTGCTGGAGATAGAGCCTCTGGTTCTTTAGGGTTGTTGTAAATGAACGTCACTGGACGGGAGTTGACTACAGCTTCTACCTCTGTGAGGACCGTGGCTAGTTCTTCGAAATTCAAACTACTACGGCCCAGAACCTTGCGTAGCGAGACTTTGACCGACCTCACTAGTCTCTCCCAAAATCCGCCCCACCATGCGGCTCTTTCTACAATTGTTTTCCACCTAATCTTGTGATTTGGAAAGTAGGTCTGCGCTTCCTCTCCTTGTATTGCTTCAAACATTTGTTTGATGTCTTTAGCGGCTCGTTTAAACGTTGAAGCATTATCTGAATAAATCGTTTTTGCGATGCCTCGGCGTGCAACGAAGCGTTTGAATGCCAACAAAAAGGCTGTTGTCGATAGGTCACTCACAAGTTCGAGGTGCACGGCACGTGTTACGGCACAAGTGAAAAGTGCGATGTAAACCTTGCTACTCCCGTATTGATGTCGACATATCAAAGGTCCCGCGAAATCCACTCCAGTTGTTTCGAAAGGTTCGCGTCTTGAGACTCTCTCGGCTGGTAGTGGTGCTACGGGCTCAGAGGCAGGTGTACAGCTTTGTCCTTGGCAAGTTAAACAGTGACGTATTACTTTCTGTATGACTTGTCTTGCCTTTATAATCCAGTAAGTTTCCCGTAGCTGCGTCAAATTGTCTTGAACTCCGGCGTGCAGCAGTCGACGATGTTCTTCCTCAATGAGAAGGGTAGTGAACCGGTGGTTTGCAGGTAGAATTATTGGGTGTTTTACGCTTTCCTTGTTGTTACTGAATTGTAAACGACCACCAACTCTCACGATATCATCACTGTCAATAATTGGGTTGAACGACTTGATTTTAGAATTTTTGTCAACTGTCTGCTGATCTTTTAGGAGTACGATTTCCTTCGGGAAAGCCTGCCTTTGTGTAGTCGCTATCCAGTACTTTTCTGCGTCTATGATTTCATCGCTTGTTAGCGCTCCCCTTCGTTGTCCTTGTTGTTTTATGTTGTTTGCGAAGCGTTTTATCCAGGCCGTCACGCGAACCAACCTATTAAATGAACTGTAGTTCTCCAAGTTCACCAGATGAATTTCGTCGGGTATGGTGAGTTGAACAACAGTGTCTTTCTTTTCTTCAGCCTTGTATTCTTCGCATTCTGGTCTTTCCTCAATTTGACTTGGCCAGGATGATTCCGAGCATTGAAGCCAGATGGGTCCATTCCACCATGTGTTGTTCTCAACCAGAGCACTTGGCATGAGTCCACGCGTTAAAAGATCTGCTGGGTTTTCTGAACCCGGACAATGTCTCCAGTTGATTGGTTCCGTCAGACCTTGGATCTCTGAGACACGATTTGCAATAAACTGCTTCCACCGGTTTGCAGAACTACGAATCCAATAAAAGACGATCATGGAGTCAGTCCACAGATACACTGGGAGTCCTTCCATCTTCAACTTCTTTGTTAGAGAATGTGCCAAACGAGCGCCAATTAATGCTCCCATAAGCTCTAGTCGCGGAAGGGTTAACCGCTTGAGGGTTGCCACTCTCGATTTCGCCATTACAATGGTCACACACTTTCTTCCCTCTTCCTCTTTCGATGCCACGTACGCTACAGCTCCGTACGCTCTTGTGCTAGCATCGCAGAAGACATGCAATGCCTTTTCTGTTTTGTCTTTGTTGAAGTCGCGAACGATGAGTCTTGGAACAGCGACGTCCTTCAAGGCAGTGAGGTCTGTACACTACCTGTCCCATTCTTCGTATAAGTCTGAAGGTAACACCTCATCCCACTCAACTCCTCGCTCCCAAAGTCGTTGAAATAGCCTTTTTATGGTTGTCACGGTGGGAGCCAGAAAACCCATAGGGTCAAATATGCGAGCTGTTGCTTGAAGTACGAAGCGTTTGCTGTCTTCACGTGAGCACAGAAAGTCAATTAGAGGTTCTATGTCGAAATTGATGATGTCTGCTTGTGCTTCCCAACCAACGCCTAGAACCTTTGTTCGGCCAATTTGTCCGGGTAGTGGCACTTGGCCGGATCCTTCTTCCTTTAATTCCGATAACAACTTTTGTTTATTTGATTTCCACTTTCTAAGATGCATTCCCGCCTTTTCTAGAATCTTTGTTGCTTCTCTGCACAGTACCTGGGCTCCTTCCAAATCATCGGCGCCAGTTACCAGGTCGTCAACATACATGTGCTCTTTTAGAGTATTCGAGGTATCGGGAAATTCTTCGGTCATTAAGTCGAAATGGTGTCTCAACGTTGCTGCCAGGAGAAACGGACTTGATGTTGCCCCAAATGGAACTCTGGTCATTCTCCATGTTGTTATAGGTGGAAGCTGATGTCCTTGCTGTGGAGTAGTTTCGTACCATAAAAAACGTAAGGCATCTCTGTCTTGCTCCGCCAACATCACCTGTAAAAAAGCCTTCTCGATGTCTGCTATTACGACGACATTGTGAGTACGAAACTCGATCAGCAGGTCTATTAATTCAGGATTTAAGTTCGTTCCACTGGATAAGGTGTCGTTCAGTGAAAGTTCCCCTGCAGTGCTGAAGGACGCGTCGAATACCACCCGCAATTTTGATGTCAGCCGTTCCTGTCGCACAACCGCTTGGTGTGGCATGTAATACACAGGATTTCCGCTTTTTTCATTACTTTGAACCTTTTCTGCAAACCCATTGCCAAAATATTCCC
Organism: Ixodes ricinus; assembly: GCA_037355805.1. NCBI lineage: Eukaryota > Metazoa > Arthropoda > Arachnida > Ixodida > Ixodidae > Ixodes > Ixodes ricinus. The sequence continues at coordinate 2,748 of JAZHYW010040006.1, forward strand.
GTATTGCTGTGTCGTAGTCTCTCATGAGTGCTTTGTTTTTCATGAGGCGTCCAGTCAGTGATCGCAGTCTTCGTTCTGCGTTCTCTTTGTTGTCTTTGAGCATCTCAACTTTATCATTCCATGGGAGGAAAACTTGGTATCGTCCGCCTTCATATTTTACGCTCTTTTTAAAGTCTTCAAATGGAGCAATTTCGTTGGTTGACGTTTCTTGTCCCTTAATTCCGATATGCTCCAGTTTCCAGAACGATCGCAGTTGTGTTGATATCTCAGTTGTGTCAGCTGTTGTAGCCTTCATCACTCCAGTAATCGATGAGTAGATAGCAGTAGATGATCTTGAGGACATGGGCGCTTGTAGAGTCCAACCGAGGATGGTGTCGACGGCCATCAATCCGGTTTTCAGGCGTCTCACGCTTCCACTTACCACGTCCCAGTAGTGGTCGGCTCCGATTAGTAGGCTGATTCCGTTTTCACATTCGCTGATGTTGAGAGACGTATCAGCAAGCAGCATGTCTTCTGGTATGTCCCGCGTGACGTCTGGTGGTGTGTGAATGATGTCAGCACAGATCTGTGGGACTTCTAGGGCTTCAATTCGTACGTCCTTTCGGTTGTATTGGTTGCGCAGCCATAGCTCTACTCTTCGACACTTTCTTGAGGCTGTTGCAGCGCCTTCTCCAAAGGTGAAGATCGTTAGGTCCTCTTCTCCCAAAACGTTAAGGTGAAGTTTCTCTGAGATGTCTCGTCTCACAAAGGTGCGTTGGCTTCCGCCATCAATGAGAAGCCGGACAAGCACATGGTTTTGTTCGCCTTCTGCCCATGCTTTTGCCGTTTGTAGAAGAACTTGGCACGGCCCTCTGTTTTTGCTATTCGTTGCCTTTAGAGAGGACTGCAGCACTGTTTCGTTAGGGGCTTCCTCCTTACTTGTACTGGAAATTTTGTGCGGACCTTTGTTTCCTAGCGCATTGTAGCTTGGATCGCACATTGCCGTGGCATGCCTTTTAGAACATTGTGCACACTTTAGCCACCTTGCGCTTCTGCAATCCTTTGCACGGTGATTTTGCTTCGTGCATCGAAAGCACCGATTGTTCCTTTTCAGCATTTATTTTTTCTCTTCCAATGGCATTGGTGTAGAACAGTTGGCAGCTAGGTGGTCATAGGATCCACAGAACAAGCATTGTTCCTCTTCTTTCTAAGTTCCTGTCGCAAACATAGCTGCCGAAGGCGGGTATTGTGTCTGTCGGTCTCTTCCTGCAGGAGTAGCTCTATCCAAATTGGAAGTTGGTTTTCTTTGATTTCTATGCTGAGTCCGTTCTCGGCTTTCAATTTCCGTTTTCAGGAAGTCCAAGAATCGTTTTAGCTCGTTGCCTTTGTTTGTTGATACTGCTGTTGTTCTTCGATGATAAGTTCTTTTTTCCCGAATCTTGTTTTTAGAAAGTCCAGTGCAACTGCGTAATTATCAGATGTTAGTTGAAAACCGTCGATTGCCGCAGCAGCTTTGCTTGTAAGGTAGCTCTTCAAGTATTTAAACTTGTCAATTGCCGAGAGAGACAGATTTTTGTGGATCGTAGCGTCAAACTGGTCCCAGAAGCCCTGCCATGACCGAATATCTGCGGAAAATTTGGCGATTTCTAATTTCGGAAGCTTCACTGTTGCGTGTGTCTGACTTGCATAGAGCTGTTGTTCTGATCTACCAGCTTGTGTTGAGGTCTCCGACGTTCTGTTGATCATTCGCTCTTGCTCTCTGAGACTCCGGAGGATCTTTGTTTTCGTTGCGCTAATTCTTTCGGTGTAGCCTTCAACGGTTTCCATCTCCTGTTCGAGCGTGTTGTCAGTGATGGCTCTCTCAATCTGGTCATTAATTTCCTTCAGTGCAGCTTCTTTGATTGTTAAGATGTCAAGTTTTTCTTCCTGCTCACCGATGGGCTTTGGTTCCATGGATAGAAGAGTGACGGTTTCGGTTGTAATTCTGGTAGCCGATGACCGAACCACTGCTCTTCTTCTTTTGAGTTGATCGATGGCTGCTGGCGTTAGGGGATCCATTTCCGTTGCGGTAAGTACCTTAGACGATCGTCAGGCCTCAAGATGGATGTTCGAAGTCTTTTCTTGTTCGACCTTGGCTCAGCTACTCCCGGGTTTCGGCACCACGTTTTTGCGTTACATTAGGGGAACAACTGCGTCAAGTTTGTTTGAACAAGAAAGGATTTATATACAATACTTACATGATAGTTCCGTTTGCTGAAGGAGCGCCGTAGCTGTCATCGTCCCTTCTTTTCCGTCGTCGCCCTCCTCCACTTCATCTTCTTCTATAGACGATAATTTTCAACACCCCAATGGCTCAATATTTATTTAAATATATATTATTTTAAATATTTATTTATATAAGGCACGGTAGACAAAAAAACAATGAGTTTCAATTTAGAATAAGTAAACAAAAATATATGGAAGATTCACTGACTACCTCGATTAAGCTCTCAAAACTTTCCAGTAGCGTTACGAAAAAAAACACAAAAAACGATGCTTTCCCTTATGCCTGAGGTCACGCGACTTAAGATTGTTACGACGGCGTGAAAGAGCTTTAGAGTTCCGTGGTGTTCGAGTAGAAGATAAACGTCTAGTGTAGCTCCATAGGAAATATAGTTCTACTTTAGATCATACACGAAGCTTGTTTAAATAAAAAGGAGAACACAATTTAATATTCGTAGCATACAATTCGCTCTTACAAAAGAGTGAAGCGCGACAGTTACAGCCCACCCGAGATGTCCACCGCAGCGCCTGTCATGAAAGAGCTTTTCGGACTGCACAGAAACAGGATGACCTCGGCCACCTCTTCTGGGCGGCAGGCTCTCTTTAGAGGAATGGATGCCACCTTCTTCGGCTTTATTTTAGCCAGTTTTCCTCCTGCAGTCATTGGCGTGTCGGTGAAAGTGGGCAGAACGCTGTTGACTCGAATGCCTTGCGAGGCCAATTCTTTAGCCGCAACTTTGGTGAGTGCCACAACGCCCGCCTTGGACGCTGCGTAGGCGCTCCAACCGGGGTCGCAGCTCGTGGCAGCCATGCTTGCTATGTTGACGATGGTCCCATCACGAACACTGCCAGCTGTCATTGCCCGTGCCGCTGCTTGGGTTACCAAAAATGTACCCTAGAACGACGATCAAAATTTCAAATAAATTATTTTCATACGGCCAGGGGGACATATTATAGGGGCTAATCGTAACGATCAGTCGGCTAATTAACTTTTTAATTACTGAAAATAGACACATGGTTCCAAATAGAAACTTGCTCAGTGTCATCAAAAACCCCTAAATCAGTCATTTTTAGAAAGACTTTGAGCGCGTGAGAAGCGTAGTAGTGCACTAAAGTTACCACTCGTGGAGCAGGTACAAGGCTGGGACTAGATAAGAGGTGGAAAAGTCGCGCGGGCGCCTTATCGCAACCTCTAGCTTTGTACCTGCTCCACGAGCGGTAACTTCAGTGCACTACTACGCTTCTCACGCGTTCAAAGTCTTTCTGAAAATGACTTATTTAGGGGTTTTCGATGACGCTGAACAAACTTCTAATTGGAACCATACGTCTATTTTCAATAACTAAAAAGTTAATTAACAAATTTTAATTAATTAGCCGACTGATCGTTACAATTAGCCCCCTATTTTATGTCCCTCTGGCCGTATAACTCACCTCCACAAGCGGCGTAAGTGTAACTTTCACGGCTTTTTTTAAACAAATCTGTTAAGCTTAAAAAAAAACACCCTGTATTATATATAATATACAGGGTGTTTCACGAAAAGTGGACAAATTCGATATTCCGAAAACTACGCGTCGCAACAAAAAAAGGCTTGTGTCGTTTTGGTCCTGGGCCAGGGGCCTTTTTAGGAAAATTAGTAAAGTCCGGGATAATTAGGTTGTTAATTATATCTGCGTAATTAACTTTTTATTATTGTGTTTAAGGGCATGGTTTTAATTAGAAAATTGCTCAGCATCATCAAAAAACACTAAATCAACAAATTGCAGAAAGATAGAAGGCACGCGAAGCATTTTACGGCTTTCTGAAAAACCGCAGAAATTCGACGGGTTTTTAAGTTTCGGTTTGCTATCGAAACGCATCTCGGCCCCGGCGGCACCGCGCCCCATGGAGAGATAGTGCAACCAACCTCTGCTGCGTCGCGCGATGACAGCGCAGCAGAGGTTGGAAAAAATATTTCTTAGTTTGTGAAGACGCGCAATTCGCAAATCCGCTTCTAGCCGTAAAAACACGTTTTTGTACGATATTGATGCTTAAATATAGAACACATAAACAAACTACACACTTTCCCGACTGGCTTTTTGAGCAGACAACAATCATATCTACATTTTAACAAAAAAAATTAAAAATGGTTTTTGAGAAAATCGATTTCAAAATTGATACTTTTTGGTTTTAGCATAACATTAACGTAAACGTACCACAAAGGAAATTTTATAAAGCAGAGTCATTTTATAATATAGACAAAGAGCGTGTTTTCGGCTCTCCATAGACATAAAAAGTATCGACTTAACCTAAGTAGATCGAAAGTATTTAATTGTCAAAGTTCATCAAAAATTAACCGAGGGGGCGATTTTGACATTTTTACAGAAAAAAAAGCAAAGCGCTTAAAATTATTTTATGGCATTACAGCCTTTTAACTGCACTTACAGAGTTCTTGAAAAAGGTTAATATAATGTGGAGTCAAAATTTACGGCGGGAGATCGAGCGAAACATCCGACCCACGACGGATGTGAAAAACACTGCTTTCCGCCGCGGCCTCTTTTAAAATTCGTAAGTCGAAAACAAAACAAAAAAAAACGACGAACTTTCGGATTGTGGCTACTGAGTTTTTAAAGAAGACGCAATAACATATTTTTTTTTCAGAGAAATTAAAAATTCGATCCTTTTTGCCTGCACGATTTGAGATGAAATCACCCATATATAGTCAACAAAAAGATATGATATTTCGGTTTTACGTGTGTAACTTTTTTCGAACTGTGATACAGATATAAAAATTGTAATGGAACACTACATTAACGTATTTATAGAGTAGAAACTGATGCTTACTTAAATATGAATCAATTTTTTGTAATCGATATTTATTGCAAACCTGGTAACAGCGGTGCAAGAGGACGACGTCAATAATCTGGCTGTTGTGACAAAATAGGACACCGCGTAAAACCCTATGTCTAGATATAAACTTGAGCTGATCAGTACTTTGTAGGGAAACCCTTTGCATCGATCACCGCTTGGCACCGACGATGCATAGAATTCAACAAATTGTCGATGACCATCTGGTCCATGTTCGCCCACTCCTGCTGCAGTTGGTCAAACTTCTCGTCAATGTTTCTGGCTTTCTTGACCCGCAGACGACGCTTCAGCTCTTCCCAAAGATGCTCGGTTAAGGTCAGGGGACTGACTCGGCCACTCCATCAGGTGCACCCTTCTTTTCCTGAACCAATTTTTCACAAGCCGGGATGAGTGCTTGGGGTCATTGTCCTGTTGGAACAGGTAGCCACGGCCAAAATTCTTCCAAGCCCAGGGAAGCATGACGTCTTCAAGGATTTCCTCATAGACTTCCTTCGTCATTACTCCATGAATCCGGTCGAAGAGGACCCACACCACGAGCGGAGAAACAGCCCCATACCATGACGCTCCCTCCACCATGCTTCACTGTAGGCAGCTGATACCTGGGATTGAATCTGGTGCCTTTGGGACGACGCACGTATTGGATTCCATCGCAGCCAAACAGCATAAACTTAAACTCGACTGACCAGACAACTTTTTCCATTGGTCAAAAGTCCAGTTCAGGTGCTCCTTTGCCCACACAACCTAATTGCCCGGTTCGTCTTGCTTACCATTGGCTTCTGAGCTGGTCTACGGGCATTTAGTCCAGCAGCGCGTAGACGACGTCTCACGGTCCATGAAACCACCATGGAGCCTGATCCCTCGGACAAATCTTTGGAAATGTCAACGGCCGACAGTCGAGGGTTCGTGCGGCTCGCCCGAACAATGTTCCTATCGACCACGTGGGACGTCGACCTGGGTCGTCCTGAAGATTGCCGAGTAAAAACACCTCCTCTGAGCCTGTTTCTCTTGAGAACTTCTGAAAATGTTGATTGTGCTACTCCGAATTGCTCTGAAAGCTGGCGCTGCTTCATCCCAGACTGGTATCCACGGATAATCGCCTTCTGAACATTCTCCGCAAAACTCTTTGCACCGCATATTCTTTCCATTGCCTGCTAAATATTGTTTATATTAAAAATAACCCATTATAAAAACCATAGGAATTCAATATTCTTTTTTTACAAAAGGAAAACGTAGGTGACTATGAGCGGCCATGAGGTGACGAAGAAAAAGGCGCAATTTGAAAAATAAATAAAACCTACCTATTGGCTATTCACTAGACGTCGAGCAATACTTCTGTAAAAGAAGCGAAATATCATATATTTTTGTTCACTACTGTATATATATATATATATATATATATATATATATATGTTTTTAAAGATAAAGTCATAACTTGAACATCTAATTTCGCAGCCTGGGTAATATGTGGGAAAAGAACATGGTACCTTCTTCCGCCCCACCCCTCCACCTAACCCCCCCCCCCCAAAAAAAAAAGAAGAAAACGTGAAAGTAAAAAATTTGGAGACTTCTTTTATATCTGGACAGTATGAGCAATTTTTCAGACTAGTGTTATAAGAAGTACGAGTAGCGATGGCAACAAAATTATAAGTTAAGTTCACCGATATGTTTTGAGGTAGAGAGTCGTGAAATTACTTTTTATATGACTACGGGAAAAGCAAGGACTTGCTCTTTGCTCTAGACGTTTTGAGGATTTCAACTGGAACGAAAATAATCAGTGTTTTAGCTAGCACACTGTGCCCTTTTGTTGTTTTGGATTACTGGGAATGAGAATAAACGACCGTAAATCGCTGCGTCATCGGCAGCTAACCTTTCTTTGTTTAAAACTTACCTTCAAATTTACCAGGATAATATCATCAAAATCTTTCTCCGACAAGTCTACAAGTGGAGTGGGATCGACTAGAATGCCGGCGCAGTTGACAACGATGCTCGCAGGTTGAGTACACAACTTGGCGATGTTCTCAAAAAGCGAAGTCACCGATTTTGATTCTCCCACGTCAACCTTCAGAGCTTCATGGCCTGTGCCTGTGTATGAGAAACGACCAATAGACCGACTGCTAAATTACCCAAGCAACAAGAAGCAAGCAGGGAACGTAGTTACACGCCCTGCGCGTGCTGGCGTTGACAGTAGCATTTTTGATGCAAAAATCTAAAACAAAAGCGGCAGTTTGCACGTGCGTCCGCAAATGCCTTTTTGTCATGATTTCTTTAAAAGCTTTATTACAGGTTAGGAAGAAGAGCGGAGTGTGTGTAACTACGTTCCCTGCATGCTTCTTGATGCTTGGGTAATTTATCAATAGGTCTATCGAGAAAACATGTATTTATGCACACTGGTATATTCGTTATGAGGATCATTAATCCCGTACAACTGTAATGCATATTAGCAATACAAAAAATTGGGCAGAACCAACTATGCTGCTGCCTAATTAAGCGATTAGCTGAAGACACAATTAAAAGAGCTTCTGCAGGGGTCAAGGTTTGCGGGTTGAACTGAATTTCTGCGTAGGCAACGTGACGTCAAGCCTTGTGATGTCACTTATTCCGAGCTCGGAACCTCAATTGGCGTTGGAATCATGTGACGGCGATCTTACAGCCAAATCTAGCGGGGAATTTGAATTTTTGTATAGGTCATGTGACATTATGTAACATCATTTTCCCTGCTAAATATGTTGCAGGCAAACTGAATTTATGCTTAGGTCACGCGACATGAAGTCGTGTGACGTGACTTTCCCCGGTCAATTTAACAGGGAAACTGGATTGGTGTTGAGGCCACGTGACGTCAATGTTTCCGCTAAATTTAGCGGGTGAAGTGAATTTGTGAATAGGCAACGCGACATCAAATTATGTGACGTCGTTTTCACGCTTAATTTCGATTGGAAACTTGTTTCTTGCTTGGGTGGCGTGACGTCGATTTCCCCTCTAAATAATGCAGGAAACTGACTTTGTGTATACGTCAATGGGATATGAAATCATGTGACGTAATTTTTGCCGCTAAATTTAGTGCGGAAAATAAAAGGTCGGAAACATACATCAAAGTAGCCCGAAGATTTTAGGAAAGCTAATCGTTTTCAGACAGGACATTATATAAGAAATGCAGAGTAAATTAGACAGAGGTTTTTACACAACTTGACCTCGTTCAGCCAGAACATGGCGACATTGAATTCATTTCAGTGCAGTACGACAGCTAATTTTCGGCATCTAACCTGTATCATGGTAGGAAGCCGGCAGGATGTTCTTCATGTTCAAAACAGGCAAGGCTAATTCAGCAACCGTGAAGTGTACTAGCGTCTGCGCATAAAGAAAGCCAGCTGTGGCCCAACGGGGATGATTAAATTATCATCGCGTTCCGCCACTGCTAGCTTTGCGCCTGCAGCACGAGTGGAAACACTGGTGCATCACCGAGTTTGCCACGTGCTTCAAGTCGTTATAAAATTGACTGATATAGTGGCTTGCGATTATGCTCAGCAGGTTTCTAATTAAAACCGTGTGATTATATTTACTAATTAAAAAGTAATCAAGGAAATGTAGTTAATTATCTTACTTATCGCAAAGATTAGCCACCTATATGATGTCCCCTTGTCTATATATATATATATATATATATAGGGTGACCCAAGTCACCAGGCTCGGTCTAAAATAAACCGAAAGAATCGACGCCCGCACGAAGCAATCTAAACTTTTTGTCAAAGGTTTATTTAACAGGTAGTTTTTTCTTGTAGAATTAGAAAGTATAGCTCCCTCTCTGTAAACAAATAGGGCCAAGAAAGTTGCCAGGGTCAACGGCGGGTGGCGACGCAGATGACCAAGTCGAGTTGCGGGGTGTGTTTGGCGCGTGTATTGATAGATGGCGTCCGGAGCAGCGTCCGTAGGAGTAGCCGACCAGCGAAAGAAAGCATACGACACGTAGTCGAAATCCGTTGGCAGCAGAAGCACCGTCGTTATGCAAACGCGTTTTATTTTTTAAATATAAGTTTTGATTTTATTGTTTGCATTTATTTTTAAACCGAAGGTGCATTGCAAACACATTATGTTGATTTTAGGAAAGCATGGTTGTCGCGAGCAATCTCGATAAAGAGGTAGCGCCATCTATCAATGCGAGTGCTAAACACGCCCCGCAACTGGACTTGGTCGGCTGCGTCGCCGCCCGCTGCTGACCCTGGCAAGTTTCTTGGCCCTATTGTTTACATAAACGGAGCCACGCTTTCTAATTTTACAAGAAAAAACGACCTGTGAAATACATATTTGACGAAAAGTTTAGAATGCTACGTTCTGGCGTCAATTTTTACGGTCCATTTTAGATCGAGCCTGGTGACTTGGGACACCCTATATATATATATATATATATATATATATGAGAATAAGTGAAGATTGACAAGTGCAGCCGTGGTAATATTGTGAACGAAGAGGGAGAAGGTGATTATTGAATTTATTGCATTAAAGTTAGGGAAAGGGAAGGGGAAAGAGCTGGCGAAAAATTGGGCCAGGAGCGGGATTGAACCCGCTCCCGGCTTGGCGTCGCCCCGGACAGGCGAAGGTTGCGGGTTCAATCCTCGCTCCTGGCCCAATTTTTCGCCAGCTCTCTTTCCCCTTCCCCTTTCCCTAACTTTAATGCAATAAATTCAATAATCATACCTTCTCTCACTATCATATCACTATATATATATATATATATATATATATATATATATATATATACAAGGTGTTTGCTTTAAATTTTACAAATTTCTTTAAAAAATGCCGTGAAAGTTACACGTATGCGGCTTCTGAAGTTGAGTTAAACGGCCAGGGTGACATTATGTGGATGGATAATCTTTTCGATAAGTCAGCTAATTAATTAAAATTTGTTAATTAATTCAATATTAGGGAAAAGAGACATATGGTTCCAACTAGAAACGTACTGAGCGTCATTAAAAACCACTAAAACAACTCTTTTTAGAACGTCTTGAAGCTCGTGGAAACTGTGGCGCGCACCAAAGTTACCGTTCGATGCAGCAGGCGCGAAGCTAGCAGTGGCGGAATGCGATGATTATGGAGAGTTTTAAAATAGGGGGCCCCAACATTTCAGTTCCCCTATGGAATCGGGGGACCAAACGTAACATGGTTGTTGTTGACGGCTTATAGAAAAGGGGTTTCGCAACGCAGCGCAGCGCGATAATGTTTCCCCCTTGCAACGCCAATGCGGCTAACGAGCGTAATAATCAAAAAAGAATAATATTAATAAACGTATAACATAGTCACATAGAAAGTACTTTTTGTTTACAAATATTACTTAAGGTAAATATCAAGCCGGCTAGAACAAGAGACAATCTGAAATCAATATAAATGTTGTTGGCTGTATTCAGCCAAAACAATCCAATCCGTAGCGCGTTCTGATTTTTCGCACGTTCTGAGATTTTTTGCGCTTTCGCGTGCGCTTCGACCGTCTGTCGCCGAAAATTTAGGGCTTCAACTTCACGGAAATTGAGGCGAACGCGAGGCAGCATACTCTGCGAGCAGCTGCTCCATTTAGATCTGAGCTGGAGCGAGTCTGAAGCTTTGAAATACTCGTTTTCAAGCTGCAGGTATCGTGCCACGAACGAAATGCACTCTGAGCCACGGAGTAGCCATACGTTGCCATGTCATCGGTTGCCGCGTCTCTTTAGGCTTAGGAACGACCAGCATCAGGGACGATCTCTAAAATGGTGCGAGCCCACCGCTCATTCTTTGTGACATGAGCGAGATAAAGCAAAGCGAAACCTGGTAGCACCATTCATTGGCAATGAAATTGGCAAATACTGCAGCGACCATGACGAATTTGCTCCGAAGCGAGCGGAAAGGGCGATTAGCCCCGTATCGCTATGTCCCCTTGGCTGTATAACTCAGCTGCACAAACCGCATAAGTGTAACTTTCATGTATCGTTTTAAACAAATATGAATAACTCTAAACACACCACATATATATATATATATATATATATATATATATATATATATATATATACATATATATATATATATATATATATATATATATATATATATATATATATAGACGGGGTGTTTTTTTTTTAAGCTTAACAGATTTGTTTAAAAAAAAAGCCGTGAAAGTACACTTACGCCGCTTGTGGAGGTGAGTTATACGGCCAGAGGGACATATTATAGGGGCCTAATCGTAACGATCAGTCGGCTAATTAATTAAAATTCGTTAATTAACTTTTTAGTTAATAAAAATAGACATATGGTTTCTAATTAGAAATTTGCTCAGCGTCATCGAAAACCCCTAAATCAGTCATTTTCAGAAAGCTTGAGCGCGTGAAGCGTTGTAGTGCACTGAATTCACCGCTCGTGGAGCAGGTACAAAGCTAGAGGTTGCGATAAGGCGCCCGCGCGATTTTTCCGTCTCTTATCTAGCCCCAGCCTTGTACCTATATATATATATATATATATATATATATATATATATATATATATATATATATATAACTGGAGGAAGTGACTGCTTGATTTATTACCATACATATAAAAAAGATAAATACAAAAACGTGATGAAGGACAGCATTGTCAAATAAAAGTAGTTCTCGGGAGTATCATTTATCGACCTCTTTCTCGTCCGGATCCATCCGTTAGTGCTGAGAAAAAAAAAACACTTGCGCTTGTATTTAGCTTTCCCTACCACCTGTCGTGTGACGAATGCCCAAAAATATGTACCTGGTTCCTAAATGTCAGAAGTCAGGTTTATGAGGGAATTCGCCGCCAAGCTATGTCGGTTATTACTACGAAAAAAGTAAAATGAATTTTTAGATCACGTGATCAAGGCCACTCATACATTCACGAGCTTTCAATAACGTAAACGATTGGGCTAGTTTGTTCATTCTCAAAAGTACAAACAACCGAACAACAAGAAAAAGTAAGAGAAGACTGACAGAAAACAGGCTCCGTGGATTTGCTACAGACATGCATGTGGTACGGTTCTTGTAATCGGGATTTTATGGTTAGTTGAAACGTGGTACTGAATCAGATGAACGCGCAATTATTTATTTATAACCATCTATTTGCAATATACCGGGAAATATTGTATCTAGAAACTTTGCAATGTTATAGTGGGCATGGCCTGACCATGTAAAACGTCTCGCTATGTTTCACGTACCTCATTTGTAATTTAAAGCGTATAATGTTATCGTTATTTCGATACTTATGTGCTTTGTATACGAAAGTAGAGGCACGGATATTTTGTTTCAGCGACAGAGAAACCGGCGAAGTACAGGACTAGGAAATCGCCTGCATCGGTAGATGTATTGTTTGATAGGAAATTGAGGGTAGCGTTTGACATGCACTTCTGGTTTCTGCCGCATTCAGACATCACTTCTGACTGAAAAGCTTTCTTCTTATATTGCTGCGAGGGACAGACGGTTGTTCCTTTAGCGAGGGAACGTATACTGGAATGGAGTCGATCAAAAGGTTTGCCTGCGGCTCCCTCTAAACGAAACTGTAGCCCATCAGATAAAGTAACTCACATCGTAATGTTCAATTCTCAGATTCACAGGGCTATGCTTGGTAGAGTTCTGCATGGGCCCGGTCCTAGCCCTGCCCGCTTTTACGACTGGGTTGGGGAGCACGTATCCTTATCAGGCCCGGGTTTACCCGGGGCCCGGCAGAAATCAGGATAATTCTTTTTTTTTTTTGTTGAGCGCATGGAATGCATTGACACTTTACCAGGGCTGCTTGGTGTTTAGCAGACGAGGCACGCACAGGCATGTTGTTGGGCTTAGGCGTGCCCAATTTCCCACAGTTGAGGTAGTACAGATTAGGCCTTGCGGGGTCCTGATCAGGTAGGATTCCCATCGTGCCGGACCCTTGTTGATTAAGCCTGAAAGTCGGTGTATCCGGGTCGGGTAAAGACCCAGAAGTAGGCCCGTGCAGTGCTCTAATGCACGAAAATGACCTTGTGGTAATTTAGCTGGCACTGATATCCGACATCAATGCAGATAATGATGATATAAACTTAAATAATGCTACATCGAGCGTTGGATATAGATGAGTCAGGTTTCAGAAAAAGTACTTATGACACTTTATGCCACCGCCATTATGTGCCATATTAGTCATCTCCTAAACTATCGCAGCATCACAGTAGAGCCGCAAAACCATTCCGGCTAGAGAGCTCCAAGCCAATTAGAGCACAATATGGGGATGGCTTGGGGTCATTGCGATAGTCGGCTATATCGCATGCCATTAAGATTCCCTATGGATGAGTTCCAAGTCTTACCCAAATAGATGCGAGTTACTCCGGCTGGTCGTGTCACATGACAACACAGCTGGACGGAACGCTGGATGAGGGAATAGGTTCGGACGCCAAGGTGCAAAATCCTCACCCTGGCTTAAGATCGAGTAAAATTTGGAACACGGAATATGTGAAACAAAAACTAGGGTAGCGAAATGTATCTGCGGCCATACGTGTACCCCTGAAAAGCTAGGAACTATACGCCTTTCCAATAATCACCTTCTGAGGGCTGCCATCTTTGTCTACTTGGCTGCGAAACGGGTTCTGCGCATGCGCAGTAGCTCTCTTCCACCAAATATGATATGCCGCGCATGCGTACAAAGCTCAGTGACTCGGCATTTTGTTTTATGACTGGGTAATAAGCGCTGGAGTCGTCTATAGTGCAACGGCAGTCTGAAAAACTCAGGGCGTCGATTATTATGTCGGCGGGTCTTTTGAGGATTCTTCCTACGTTCGTACAGGCTAATGCCGCTGCCTCATTTGCTCTGGAACCAAGGTGAACGATGATGAGACAGTTGGGCTCCAACTGATAAATGCCATGCGTTGCTCAGGCTGCCAGTGACAATGAAATCACACATATGCACGAAAACGTTTTTTTTAGGCTTTCGCCACTCTTACCGGAGCAAAGACTCGACAGTAGCCTTCGCTCCGTCCAAGTTAATATCGGCCACAATTACCCGACATCCTTCCTTGGCGAGGGCGTGGCAAACAGATCTTCCGATCCCGCTGCCACCTCCTGTTACGAGGGCAAGCCGGGCCGGAAAGAAGCTCGAAGCACTGGACATGGTTTTCAGGACGGGTTCGAAAGCAGAGTCTCTAACAAGGATGTGACACGTGTGGAGAATGGCGTGGGTTAAGGGGACATCGTCACTACAACGGTCTGGATTAATAGCATGAGCCTACACGCGTGGAGGAGTAGCAGGTGCGTAGCGGGAATATGACATGGCTTCCACGAAGAAGCTCCGCGATGCACGCGGTCGACTGTGTTATTTTGTTTTGGGTGTTAATTTATCACTCATACGTTATCCCGCTTCGCTTCGCCAATGCACCTGCCGTCGTGCACGTGCCTGCAGTCTTTGACGACAAGGTACGAACCTATATTTTTGCAGCTGATTTTATGGGTTTGCAGCTTAAATAATTCTGGGACCTCGTTTATATATATATATATATATATATATATATATATATATATATATATATATATATATATATATATATGTGATATCTCTGATTCAGCACCGTAAACGTTTTTTTAGCTGCGTTTGAGACGGTGTCTAGTCCTCTTTTCTCGTCCTCGAAGTTTTCCTTGCATACCTCAGTCTCAGGTTCCACTATGTATGATCTACACCAGCTCGCCTGCACTTTGACCATCTTTTTCGTTTTTTAGTAGCTGTACTGTTTCCTGCAAATGCCTGAACATGTACTTTTAGGAGTGCTGAATAATGTCATTGAGACAGGAAGCTGGCTAGCAGGAATGAAAACAGCTATTGTGAAGCCGCTGTATAAAGGAGGCTTAGCTAAAGACTTTAAAACTATCGCCCAATATTTATAGCGTCCTGAATTGCACCATTACTGGTCAAACACTCGTTAAAGGTAATGAGCGGTTCTTCAGAACAGTTTGATTTCTTATCCTAACACCAGAACGGCTGTGTCTCTGAACGGGGAACTCAACCTTTGATAGATACTTTTAGCGATTGCATACACTCAGGTATGGATAATAATTTGTCCACCTGTGCAGTGTTCCTGGATGCGTCAAATGCCTTTGATAGCATAAATCAATAAATACATTGTTCTAAATTATACAAATTAGGTTTTAGGGGCCCATTTTTTTCGCTTTTAAAAGGGTACCTCTCAGAACGATCCCAAGTTGTGGCTTTTAAAAATCGCAAAAGTATTAGATCGTTTTTGACTGCCGGGGTGCCGCAGGACTCAGTTCTGTCGGCTTTGTTATTTAATATTTATGTAAATGGTCTTCCTAGTGCTATCTCCGAATGTAGAATATGCGAATACGCAGACGACACGGTTTTGATGTCATGTGACGCGGACTTCAATGCAAACTTGCAAACTTCAAAAATATATTATTTCCACAATTGACGGGTTTTATGTTAACATAATTAACGTGAATGCTTCGAAGACAAAACATGATTGTTTTAGTCACTCGCTCAAGCAGGGGGACCTATCAGATACTGCAGCGATGCATACTTCCACCTGTTGTTCTTATGGTTGCGAACCTCTTCGGTATGTTAAATCGGTAAAATGCCTGGTAATTTACTTCGACAGTGACTTGGCATGGTGTGCCCCTTTGAGGTGTTTATGTAAACAATTAAGAAGCGTCTCGAGTCTTTATGATGTCAAAATGTTTTTGCCCTTTTCTGTAAGAAGAATGATAACTATAGCCTTGGCATATAGTAATTCTACGGTACGGTATAACAATTTTTTCATCCCGCTTATTTTATTGGCGCGCCAGAGCAAATTCTGCACTAAAAGGTATTTTTGAAAAGTGTTGCGTTTCTTAGGTCGGATGTTTTATTAAATACATTTATGTTTTACGAACTTCAACTCCCGTCTTTTAAGAAACTTTTGAAAGAAACAGACGTCTTACGGCACTCCTGGTCTTCTGTGCAGAAACCGCCATATCTACAGCAGCGGCCAATGAGACCATCATTTCGCTTCGATGTACCGCGCACCAGAACGAGGTATGTTGAGCGTACGCGGATGTTCTGCACACCAGATTTTTTCAACAACCAACCAGAGTCATTGCTTCTTAAAACATCTGAAAAGAAACATGAAAAAAATCACTGAGAAACTTAGAACAATGAGTTGGCATTTTTTGTTTCACTTTGTTATGATGTATCGCATCTATTGCTGTTTATTCACTTTTCTTTCCTCTTCAGGATTTTCTGGTTTTCCTGAAGCGTATTTCTGACGGTAAATAAATATACCCAATTTTGAATTATACCGCGACTTCGCCACCCTCCCAGCTGGGTACACAAGCCCCCGAGGCTTATACCGGCTCGTTAGTTGTATTTTGAACATCGTTACTCGTAAAAATAACGCTTTATGTTCAATGTTTTAAAACAAATATTGCTGTGCCAAAATGTCCTGTGAGCATTTCGAACGCGCTATATCCCCTTACCTTTATTTAGACGTATGTGCTTCCAAGAAATGATCGCACTTCAATTCGTCATAAAAATAGTACTTAAAAACGTACCCTGCCGCCCTACGGAAAAAAGGAAACGTGGTGCAGACTGTTACCATGCTATACTCAATACTATAAACGTCCGTGTAGAAACTCTGCGTGCTCCCAAGCTAACCGAGCCAATGAAGACAAAATGCAACAGAGAAGATGATAGCTCTTCTTTCACTTTGAGTTCGACCTCAGCCGTCGCCGCAATCCAATGGAGCTATCAAGCAGCGCCAAAAAGTGCATCGTCACTTGTCGTGTTTTTGCGCTTGCAATTACCATAGGCATATCAACAGATAATGCACCGTAATACTGCGTTTTTATTCCCTGAACACGACTGCTTTAGCCGGTAGTAGTAAATCACTAAATCCAGCACACCATTAGACATAGAAAAGCGATGGCCCACGAAACAATGAGGGTCGGGTTTCGCTTGTCAAGTTTCCCGACGCATGCACCAATACCGATAGCAGCATGCACCGATCGCGAGACAAATAACTTACCATATAGTCCACACTTCAATAATTAACGAAATACGTTTTCATTCCTCAGTCCTGGTTTCATTCTCATTTCAAATCCCAATGTGACTCAAAAAGTCTGCCCCAACATTATCCTATCCTCTGATGTAGTCTACGTGAATGTTCTGGTCTTGCAGCCACATACTCCAGCGCCTCATGCGGCTATTAGTTCGCTTCGCTTTATCTAAAATTTCCAATGACCTACGATCGGTTTGTATCCTGAACGTTCTGCCAAAAATAATAGACGAAATCTCTCGACGGCCCTACACAAGAGCCAAACACACTTTTTCTATTGCGACATAATTCTTCTCTGGTTTTCTTAGCTTTCTGCTAGCGCATGCAACAGGTTGAATAATGCCTTCACTTTTCGTGGAGTTATACTGCAGCCAAGCATGCATAAGATGCATCCGTTCACAAAACAAACTGCCTCTCCGGATCTGTAGACAAAATGATAGGTGATCTTTAAAAGTAATCTTTGAAGTTCTCAAAAGACTTCTGCTTTTGACCATACTGAACCTCATTTCGTGCTCCTTTCTTCGTAAGTTCCACCAGTGGAGCAGCACTATCCGCGTATTTTGCCACAAACTGGCGATAGTAGGCAGTTAATCAGAGGAACCATTTAACTTGGCGCTTATTCACCGGTCACGGCGCGTCCTAATTCCTTCCGAGGATATCTGCATTAATCTAGATTTGCCCTCCGCGTTGATCGTGTCCGAGAAAGGCTGTCCCAGTGAATCTTGTCTGAGGTTTCTTTGGCCGCACTGTGATGTTAGCGGACTTCAGTCGATCAAAAACTGTCATCAGTGGTTCCACGTGCTCTGTTCACGAGTGCGATGCGATGTGGATATCATCAATGTAGTCATGAGCGTCGGGAATTTTATTGTGATGCTTTATCATTAGCCTTGTGAAGATAGCCGAGGCGGTCTACAGCCCAAGCAGCATGAGCTTGAACATCTAATGTCCGCTCCCCCATGATAACGCCGCCTTCTCCTTGAATGAGTCCTCCAACGGGATTTGCCAATATCCTTCCGAAAGTAAAACTTGGAAAATATCCTCTTTTTTCCTACGTTAGCAAAGGTGACATTTATCCCTGGGATTGGCTCTGTGTCCACCTCAAACACGTCATTCGATTTTCGGTAAGCAACAGAAAACCTGTTCGACCCATCTTTGTTTGGAACGATTACGACCGGCGCGTTGTACGGCAATGTGCACCGCTTGATGACCTTCAGCTGAAGCATTTCAGCAATCTCCTTTTCTACCATCCCTTGGACCGTAAAGGCACCGCACATGGCCTCATGCGGACTGGCTCCACGGCAGTCAGTTTAAGCTCACACGTAACCAAGCTGGTTCGGCCAAGTCGGTCCGAAGATAGAGATTGCTACTGGCCATTTAACCTCAACACTTCGTCTATATTAATAACTTCTTTCTTCCTCCAACATGAAGCTCCTAGTCGACTTCGCTCTTCCAGTTTGCGATTTCAAAGGGCCCTTCCATTGCATAATCAGCTTATTGTGATCGCTTAGAAGCAGAATAAGAACTAAGTCCCCTGGTCTTAGTCGACGGTTGACGCTTTGTTATCATAGTATACGTGCCCTTGGCTTCTTCCAAACAATAGTATGCCGAAGATGTGGGGTTCTGCCGGGCACTGTTAGCATATTAGTAGTGATATGACTGGAAAGATATGTGCCAGAGGGAAGGAGGGGAACACCGTTTCGACGAAATGGTCTTCTTCAGGTACACTAAAAGGGGAGATGACAGATAAAAATATATATACAACGTAGATACAAAAGGCAGAGTTTATCTCTTAGCGCTATCACGTGGGTATAGGTTGTCTTGAGGTTATCGTTGAGTGATTCGTTGGACCAAATCTTTTTCAGGATGGCAAAATGTCCACTCAAAGGATGAGAACCTCAGGCTCACTTGCGAGACTTCTCTGTAGGCGAACAAAAGTGCCGGTAGGTACATATCCCAGTCATTGAGCCTCTCCTAACACATTTGTTTCATCACCTGTTTGATGCTGCCGTTAAGTCTATCCACTAATACATTCGCCATTGTGTGGCAAGGGGTGGTTAATAAACGCTTTACAGACAGAAGTCCGCTCACCTCCTTCAAGAGATTTGAGGTGAAGCAGGAGCCTCGATCACTAGGGGCATCAGATAAAATTCCGTATTTGGCGAACATATCTACGGGCGCTTCTGGCACTTGCTCCATTCAAATGTTCCCCAAGGGAACAGCGTCCGGGTACGTTCTGGTCATGTCCATTATCGTCAAAATATATTAATTGCACGACCTTTGCCGTTGCCTCATTTGTTCCGATGATGTCATCCGCCACCCTCTTAAATAGTGTCTTGATTATAGGAATTGTTCTTAGAGGTGCTTTGCCTACTCTGCATTTTGATACTGCTCGTTGGCAGACGTCGCAAAAGTGAACATATCTCTTAATGTCAGTGTGAATTCCGGGCCAGAGGAACTCATGACACGTTACTTCAAAAGCTGCATATTTATGGCATTCGTGGCGTTGCTCTAGATATGATTAGAAGTTATCTTAGTTATCGGTACCAGTGTGTTGAAATAAATAAAAAACAATCGGATCTTAGGAAACAGACTGCCGGCGTACCGCAAGGGAGCATTCTGGGACCACTTCTTTTAATCTATACATCAATGACATCGTAAATATTGATAAAAATGCAAGTCTCATTATTTACGCTGATGATACTAGTATATTCTTTTCAGGTGATGATACTGATCAGATTATAAGTGCCGCAAATAATTTTTTGGAAAAATTAAATGCCTGGACAAATTCAAATTCATTAAAAATAAATGGCAGTAAGACGAAAGCCGTATTTTTTAGATCACGAAATACATACTGTTTCTATACGTCCATTCTTTCTCTTGGTACACACTGTATAGATATAGTTGAAAGCGTAAAAGTTCTCGGAATTATATTTAATCAGTACATGTCATGGGACGAAACTGTACAGCAGACATGTCAAAAATTATCAAGAGTTGTATGTATTATGTATAAATATCGCCACATCATCCCGATTTCGGTTATGCTTCTTATATACAATTCCCTCTTCTACTCAAAATATAATTATTGCTTCTTGGTATGGGGGAATACGACCTCTACAAGCATAAAACTGATTCATACTCTACAAAAAAAAGCGGTTCGTATTATATGTAATACTGAGTATAATAGTCATACTAGTCCATTATTTATTAAATTGAATATTGTACAGATTCCTAATCAGTATTATTATAAACTTTTTCTTGCATTGAAAAAATCTTTTCGCCAAAAAGAAAATATATTCATGTCTATTTCCAACCTTAGGATAAGGGAGGTTACCTATGAAACTAGGTCTGCAGACGCATGGTTAGTGCCGCACTCCAGAACGAACTACGGTAATCAGACGTTGAAATATATAGTACCTCGTTTTTTAAATCGCCTGAGTGAGTTGAATGTAGAAGTTTTGAATGAAACCATAAAAAATATACGTTCAATGTTTGTGAGAGAGTGCCCCTGGAATTTGTAAACTTGGCTAAATCGATTACTTTTCCCCCTTTCCCCTCCCCCATCTAATGTTGTTTATTTTTGTGCTATAAGTGTGATGATGAAAAAAAAACATTATGTGTATGTGCATGCTGTCCTCTTTCGCTGCTGTGGGGAGGCAGAGGCTCGTCAAGCAACAACTGAGTTGCTTTTTTCTCTGTCTCCCCTCTCCAAACGGAGAGAAATAAAGAGTTTGAGTTTGAGTTTGAGTCTTCTATCGACATTGCCAGCGTGTTCTTCCCGGGTTGGTGCCCTGGAGTGATGCCATCGTGAGTAATTGCCTGTACGGTTGACCTCTATCTCCTTAAAGGGGCCCTGCAATCATATTTAAGCGTCTACCTTTTTTGCAGTTTCCACGTCTCTTGGGGTTCGGGCAAGCCAGCGGGCACGGAGAGAGTAACTAAATATCAGTGCGTCAAATTTTAACCGGACGACGCGGAAACCTCCTCCACCGACGAGGGCGACCCGCGGTACCGAAAGCGCGCAAAATGTGACGTTTTCGGTCTTGGGCTTACTACTGGTCAGAGCCGCTAAAAGCTTTTTTTTAGTCGAGATACAAAACAATAAGTGTCGCGAACCGTTTCCATTATGTATGAAAGTAGTTTTTGTTCAGTATTTTAGATGAGAAAAGAAACAAATGCAGTTTATAAAGTACGTAAACAAGAAATGACCCGTCGACATACCTGCCACCAAGCGGCGGAAAAGCGGCGCAAATTAGAAAGGGCTGGTGGGATGACGAGCCGACGAACGGCAAGCGTAGAAAAGGTCCCGGAGCGTAGAAAGGTCATTTGGCGGTATGGCAGCGCGAAGTGGCTCCCGTTCTGTACTGATCTTTACCCCGTGTTTGCTGTCATTTGTCGCCAATGAAGTGTTATGCCGAAATAGTCTTTAATCGCGCAGCAAATGCAATGCGAGCCGCCCTGGCCGCCCGCTTCATACAGCCTATCCAACACAGGCTTTAGTGGCGCCCTCTCGAGCCGTCCACACGGAGTGCGGCAGCTGTGAGCGCTCGATGAGCTCACTATCCCTCCTCTAGTTCACGGCCACTCAAGCCAGGACCTACGACGTCATGAAGGAGGTTATTTTTCGCTTGTTTTTGTAATTCTAATTTGCCTATAACTTTTAAAATAAAGCGAATTTCGCAAAAAGAAAAGTTTCATTAAGTTACTACGTTCAGTGCGCTTAGGTTCGGTGCAAATTAAAAAAACAGTCAAAAGGTTGTTGCAGGGCTCCTTTAATAGCCCCAACTGCTCGATGCTTCTTCCAGTGGAACACACGCAACTTTGAAAAAGCAAGTTGCTACGGATCACCATCTCGTGTCTTGCGCGGCATCTGTGCTTTGTTATCCCCTTGCCAGAGTTGTCGTAGCACTTCTTCATGAGCGCGTCATTCCTCTGCTCTCTCGAAATCTCCTCGGCTGTCATTTCCAGGATTGTAACCTGCTGCAAGTTTAGTGGAGGCTGTTCTCTTTCGTAAGCGTTCTTCTCCGCCTGTCCAAGCCCGGCGATGTTCGCTTCTAGCCTTGTCGAATGTTGGCGCCGACTGATTGAGTCGTGCCCTGGTGAATCAATCCCGTTCTTTTCGTTTACCTTATCTTTCTTATTCTTGCTACCCACGTCCAGTTCCGTCCGTGGTGGCGCTTCGTTGCTCACCTTCTGGTCGCAATTCCGGGCGGAGTCCGGCTGGTTTGCCTCTATCACCTGGGGGATATTACCAAACCCTAAATCGTATAATGGGTTGTCGATGCATTTCGCAATGACCTATCCATTGAAAAAAGTTTGGTAACAATTATCTCTGCTTCCGCTAAATATTTCCAAATTCTATCAAACAAAAATACCAGGCGTGCGCTGCCCGTGTATCTTCCCGCGGAAACTAAGCTCTTCCTCGCAGTTGCGGTATTGTAACCAAAGTCTGGCAGCACTGTACCACATTGCTTTCCGAATCTACCTTTGACTACAAGTATATTCTCCAGCAAGAACTTAGTTGCCCGTCCTACGGTTCGATTTACAACTGGAATCCTGACTCCATTCCTCAAAGTAATGTATGCTTGTCCGGTTCCCCTTGTCTTTCATCTGATGCTCTCCACAGGTAAGAAAATTGAAGCATATCGCAAGGCCTCATGTTGCATCTTTCAACTTTATGTCGCCGCCTCCCACAGTGCCAACACGAATACTGTCTGGGGTATCTGCTTCGGCTCTGACATTCATCTGCCTTGTTCCTCATCTAGTTACACAAAAAGCATCGGAGAATCTTCCTTGACCATAGAAATTGCTCTTCCGAAAATTGATCTGGGGAAAGCCACAAAAAAGCGGCGTTAGTTTATCGCAATAACTTTTTAAAAGGAGGCGATCCGACCATTAAATCCCTAAGGCTTTAAAGCGGTACCCTCTAGAAGACACCGATAAATATCTTTTTGAGAAGTGATCTGAGGTGCGTGGGTGTTACAACCACACCGTTCATTATATGGACCTTTTTTTTAATACAACCCTCCCTCGATCAATCTAAATTAAAGTTACTATTATAGTAACTTGAGTGATGCTTTTCCAGGTGTCATAGTTAGATCACTTATTAATTCTTATTATTTTGGAAGCCGATGTATTGCTTGACTAGTGTATTCACAACTCAGTTTTGTTATTTGATGCACAGTCAAAATTGGCAACAGAATGCTCACTGATGACAAAGATTACAACAGGCTGCCTCGCGAATATAATAAATGTTCAGTCTTGTTACTACTATAGTATATCGTACATGTTAGAAAGCAGTAGTTAACTAGTATGTTTACTTTTTATAAGTTAATACGTAAAGAGTTACTATAGAACGATCGAAATGTAAATATGAAGCACATGGCACGTAATTCAGGTAACTTTAGAGAAGACCTGGGACTGATAAATCACAAATGCATAAACATTGCGCCATACAAGGCACGAGAATGAATACAATATCAGGTGAAATTACAACGACGTAATCTCTTTTTTTTTAATGGGGAACTAATGGATCTAAGTAAAATGCCATTAAGGCTTACATTCTTACCTAAACATTTTATTTTTGCAAAATTCTAATATATGTTTGAATATTGACAATATTGTCGTAATACCAATCACGAGTCATACTTCTATAGCAGTAACGGCTATGCTTCTACCACTTTGCAGCTTCTGATTTGAACTATTTACATCATGCAGGTAATACATTAGTAGGACGATAACATCATGCAGGTTATCGCAATCCCGGCATCGACGCCTTTTGGCCTTTTCTCCTGCCTTGATACACTCATGGTGTTTAAGATGGAATATGGCTTTAAATTGGAGGATGTGTGTTAAAATGTCTGACGTACAAACGTACCCCGCTGTATTTTACATACTCTGGTACTGCTGAACCACTTGTGTTTGTTAATTGTTTTCGATATCTTGGTGTTTGAACACTAGAATGCACAATTATTGTATATATGAGTGAAAAGTTTTTTTTCGACTATAGCACCTCAAGGAACTACCAGAAATAAATGAAAAAAATTTATTCCAGCTTTATTTTTGCTTTAGAAATTAACAGACAAGTATTTGTATCCTATGTAATGCATAATGCATATACAGATACTATGTTTTGAGAAAAGCGTAAAGATTGTTTTTTTTCAAGCAATGTGCCACGCCACACAATTCGCACTTTACAAAAGTGAGCCCTAGGCAGCGCTGCTTGGAATCTATCCACTGTGGCCAATGGCTCAGCTTATCCAGCCAAATGTCACAAAGAGGAACGCGCGCGGCAGGCGCGGCAGGTCTTTTCTTCTTGGCTTCAATCTCGCGTTGAAGGTCTGCTGGCGGCCTGCCGTTTTTATTACCACTGCTCCCCTTTGTGACAGACACTGCACGACCTCTTTCTGGTAAGTAGCAAGAGGAACTGCAGCGGAACCTACTTTGCTTCTTTTAAATAGAAGCCACTAGATTATCATGGTGAGGTCAAACAGGGGTAGAATAGCTTGAAGTACCACTTCCTTGATCGCATGAGAATCTTGCACCGTCCCACGACTCCATCAAGTAGGTCCGCTCCACTCATGTGTAGGTAATATTGTACAATGATGTTGGACATTCAACATTGACCTTGGTTTTTACTTGTAGTACTATTGGAGCGTGTTGGTGCTTTTTAAACATTTAGAAAGTGGAGACACATAAGGGACGATACAGACAGGACAATCTTTCAACTTCAACAACATTTATTTTCGGCTCCAAGCTCCAAGCCCGCCCGCTCCGTGGGAGTACGGGAAAGGGGAGGCTTGAGACAGGAGAAGAAGTAGAGGAAGTGAGGAGGTTGCCAATGGAGGAAGTGAGAGGAGGGAAAGGGGGGGGGGCTCGACTGGAGGTGCCGGTTAACGATTGAAAGGAAAGACCGCTTCTGCCGGTGACCTTGTCGCCTTGCCCAGTCTGTTGGCGTTCGGCTTTTATTGTGGGCCTCAGAAAGATAATCTCCCTTCCTGAGAGCGAAATGGAAGGGGTGCTTCTGTTTGGCGGGCTTGTCACCATCCGATAGGCCTCAATTGTTTCTTTCCCGACTCGCTCTCAGTGGCCTCCCGTGGCTGTAGTGCAGGAAAAAATTAGGAGCGTAGCCGGGACATTTTTCCCGTGCATGACGATGGGGTGCTGAGAATGTAAAGCAGCTTTTTCGGCGTCCATTTGATGTTCTCGGAGTCGGTCGTTGAGGTATCACCCCGTTTGTCCGATGTACCTTGGGATCGTATCGCTCCACTTGTGCCTTTGGATCTACTCCCATGAACACCGGGAGGAGTTCACTCTTGTTTTACTTCCTGACGGCCGCTGCCATATCAACGCCATTGATCCGGGCAAAATTCGCTTCTGCCGTTCTCTTTTTAGGTTTTTCAGTTCTTTTGGCGACTAGGAGCTTGCCGTTTCGGACACGATTCCTCCTCACAGAGCCTAACAAAACAATTCCCTGCTTTGTCAAGTACACCACAGCTTAGGGTAAAGTGTAATAATTGTCTAAAGACAACTCTTGCTTCTTGTTCCTTGGAAATTGCCTGCTGAGTCTGAGAACAACGTTTCCGGTGGCACCGAGGTCTTGCTCCACTGGTCGTCTTCGGGATGGACAGTTCTATTGTCCAGTGTAGATATCAACTTCATAAGCATATCTAGACAAGCTGATAAGCACGAATAGCTTGTAGCCCTATTTATGTAGCATATGTATTGCTTAACAAAATGCCGGAGCTTTATTTCTACACATTTGCTCGTCCAGCTAGAGACATGTATTGTTGGGTACTGAAAGAAACCTTATCCTGAATGTTTCAAAGATGGTAAAAAGCCTGTCACATGTTTATTTAGAAAGGTCCATTTCTTCATTGTTGCAGAAGCCCAAAAAACGCCTTATTTTTTCGAAGCTGTTCGTAGAAAATATTAAAGACATATCCTTGTTTCAGACCTCTGCGTCCCAGGTGTCTCGGACACTTGGCAAGTGCACCAGTTACATGTACATGCAGATTCCCTGATACTTTCTTACATCAGCTGGAGTCACCTGTGTTGGCTTACCAGCGTCCACCTGTACGCTGTAAGGCTCACCAATGAATTCTATCTGTTCGTCCGTAAAGAAATAGCGAAACGAAAAATGATATGGTGCTTCCAGAGCCCCTTATTTTGGAAGGCAGGGCTGTTCCGCTCCACACTTGCTCCAGTCCCGGCACTGGAACTTGGAGCGTTTGGAGCAGCATCTAATATTTCTTCATCGCTGCAACCGACAGAATCTTCTTACCATCAGGTTAAAAATCGCAATCATCCCAGCCCTCGCTGACATCGGAAAATAAAATGTCTTCAATTTTTTCTTTCGTCATGAGTTCGCCATGTTGCTACTGCGAAACAAATATCAGTATATACAATGCTGGTGTTGCATAAGCACTAAGCTCTACTAAGTACTACTTGCCGGAAATTATGATTCCTAAATGCATCATGATAAGTTTCCACCGATTTGGGTATGTTCTAACATGAGAATAGAAGTCTGCACACGCTATTTCTCTAAAAATCATTGTTATAAAACAACACGAGGCAAATTAGGCAACCAATCAACGGGGCAAAGTATCCTCCCTAAATGAATTATGAATCATATCTGGTAAAAAGCTAGTTTGGCGGACTAAAACCTTGGTTTCCGACAAAACTGAAAATACACGGGTGCCTAGCTACAAACGTGCAAGTTTTAGTGAGATATTTTCTTGTCTGTCTTAACTTAGCAACTTAACAAACGCAGCAATGCGAAGCCCATGGAGTTCCCAAGTTTCGATGCAAATTGGCGCGCAAGTTAAACACGACTTCAACCAAGACCCTGGATGCATGGCAGCGCCAAAGGGTGGCTTATTGCACTAGATTGCTCGCGGTATGTATCTGATTTGTCACACCATGCATCCGCGTCCTGTCTAGGAGAATATGTGAAAATATTTGCGTCTCTTTGTTTTTATTACATATGATATACATTGTAGGGTTAATTATTTACTTCTGATTTTACCATGGAACGCTCAAGTCAACTTTATTGCTCGAAAAGGTTTGCGGAAACTAGATTTGTTTTTAAATGCCACCTTTGTCACTGCACAGCATAGCCAAAGCTGGCGGCTTATAGAACTTTAAGTAAACCTATGTTAGAATACGCAGATGTGGTGGGATACTCACACAAAGTCGTCTTCCCAAATTTTCCAGAAAGTGCAAAAAAAAAAAGAAGAAAAAAGCAATATGGTACGCGTAGAAACGCTACAGTTTTCTGTCTTTGATATCCTAAATATGTACCTTGTGAAGAATGCATGATCTAACGCCACGATGATAGCTGAATAGTCTAAATATTGTTTAAGAAAAATTGTGGCGATCGGTGACTGCGTCTGACCAATTGGTCAGACGCAGTCGCCAATTGCCACGAACTCTAGTAAAAAAACGTTAGGCGACTTAACTATCATCGTGGCGCTAAATCATACAATCTTCACTTCAATCATTCGGCATTTATAAATCGTCACTTTAATTAATCCGCATTTAACAAAGCCAGGCTTAAGAGAAACAAACACAATTTGACAATCCTTGAGACATTATGCAGAACATGATTACTCAAAGCATCCTTCTTTCCAAACACTATAAGCGAATGAAACAATATATTTCTAAAAGTGTTATCAATTCAAAATCACTAATAATTTTTAACGGCGCGGTACTTAAGCACTTCTTTTTCGAGTTGTTGTTTTCACTGCAATGCGTTTCTTTTATTTATTATTTTATTTTTTGTGATGTGGCGTTTCCTGCTTTGGTTGCATCTCCTTCTATGGCGTTTTTACGTAATGCTAAAGTATCAAATAAGAAGGTAATGAAATTTATTATATTTCGTAAAACCCACTGTCATAATCAGGTGTTCACTCTTGCCACACCAACGTGTGTTTCGTTCTATGTACTCCAAGAACCAGCATCAAATGGAACCACCTGATTGTTTGTATAGCCCCAATTACCTACGAATCCGCTTTTAAAACGGTCATTTTAATTGAGAAGTAATGTTGAAGACTGGGCCAGTTCGTACTGCTTCACTATAAAACAGAGCACACAAAAGGGGACATATATCTTTTATATGTCCTGTGTGTGTCACTATCTTTCACAATGTCTGTAGATGAGTGTTTGTCCAAGTGCCCTAAATATATCATTTTCATTATTGCCGCACTTTTTACAACTTGTATGTAGTTTTGCTCTGTTTTTTTATTTTCTCTTGTAATGCCCTTCTGACCTGGAAGGTATATAAATAAATAAATAAATAAATACTTAAATAGATAACACACGAATAAAGTGGAAAGAGAACCAAAAGAAGGTTCTAACCTTCAAGGTGGGACCCTCATTCTGGTAATATATTTTTGTTCGTCAGTACAGCCATATCAGCCAACTTACGCGTGCATATTTATAACGAGTGCATGACTCATTTACTGAAAGGTTGTTCTTCAACCAAATACAGAAGCTTTCGATGCATAAAAATATACTTTATATTTGGGGATTTTACGTTAAGGAAGATGTCCTCAAAGAAGCATTGATTTATGCCAGTGTCTTGCTGAACTAGCTAGCTAAGGAGAGGAAATTAAAACAATGAAAAATATATCTGATCCTCGATCGGTACCGCCTGGGTGTAGGCACCGCCACTATTAAAACCAATTCGATATAAATTTACTGGATCCTTGGATCAAATGGGAATTTCACCAAAAAGCCAATTGGGAACTGTACTTAGAAAAAACTGGGCCATACCAAGAAACAACCCAGGAAAGACCGACAGGGAGAAAGGAACCCGGAGACCCCAACACCAGCCCAACCCCGCAAAGGGGCACAAAAGGGAGCCACCAGTGGGTCGACGATGGGCGAAGGGCAACAATTGCGCCCAACAACCACCGACGTAGTGATTTTCGCTTTTCCCCTTCTTCGAAGGAGGAACCCCAATGAAGGGGTACTCGGGCTTGTGAATTAACAGATTTAGTTGAGCTCATCCTAAAGTATATATATGAACATTCTTTTGTTAACATTTATTGAGGAACACCAAACCTCATCCCTAACATAATGAGTAATTGGGGCGTTTCTATAGTCCCATGCCATTGTCGCTATCGACTCTCTAAATCTTTAAACAATTTCCGATATCTCCTTGCCTCAACGACACTTTACTTCACACATAAAACGTCACTCATCATAAACTCTGTGATACGGTTAAGAATAATAGCGACTAAGAAAATAAAACCATTCTTTAGACAAAATTAAATTTCTCGCACCAGGCATGAGGTTTGAATGTTCCCAAACATGATGTGCACTTCTCAAACTCGATTTTTTTATAAAAAACGTTTTTTGGTGTTGTCCTAATTCAAAATTGTTTATTGTCTTATCACTGTATCCTTCGCGATCTCGGCTGGAAACGTCAACAAAAAAGGGTTTCGTGTTTTTGCTAGTTACGCTCGATAAACGAGCTTCTCAGCTGTAGCTCTTCAAATTATTGGTGTCCTGCGAGCTTTGCCGAGGAGTTGGGACATGTGCCCTTTTATAGGACATCTCGAGGCTACTCTAGATATATAATTGTAGTTGCGCATGGACAGAACTACAAACACAATCAATTACAAAATCACTTTAGTTTTGGTCTGTGGAACGTAGGTAATATCTGAGCCAGATTTTGGGCGTGTCAAAGGTTGTAACATATGCTTCCGATCAAATGAGTTGATGACTTTTTATTTTAAAGAAACACGTTGAAACTTGCCCGCAAGCTGCACGCTTTTATACAGGCAGGTTCACAGATTTGCGTCGGTTGTGTCCTCAAGAACCAGAACTTCCGCAACGACCGGGACACCGGAAGTGAATTCGTGAATGCGTCACGAAATCACTTCTTTACTGCTTTCCACATTGTGTCTAGCGCGCTCTTTTCCCGGTGACTTCGTCGTTGCTGTCGCTTCGATCACTCTGAACTTCACCAACGAAGCCGCCTGAATCATGCTTCACACGCCTCCAGAAATATCAACGGCCGAGCCAGTCATAAAGCTGCTTCGGGAGCTGCAGAGAAACTTAACGACTTCGGCCACCTCCTCTGGAAGACCGGCTCTTCCTAGGGGAATGCGGGCCGAGACCTGGGACAGAAACTCTGAAGTGTTGCACGAGGAGGACAATGGTGTTTCAATGATACTAGGTAGAACGACGTTGACCCGAATGCCGTGGGAAGCCAGCTCCTTCGCTGCCACTTTGGTGAGTGCCACGATTCCTGCTTTAGAGGCCGAGTACGCGTTCTCTCCATTGTGGATTATTTTCGCCATCATGCTTGATATGTTCACGATGGCGCCGTCGGTAACTTTGTTGGCAATCATGGCTCGACCAGCCGCTTGTGTCACCAGGAAGCTTCCCTAAAAATATAGAAAATCTGTAATTTAACCTGAGTATATTACCCGTTAAACAAGTCGCGATACAATTCTGGAACATGATACATCCAACATGCGAAACACACCGCATTGTCCTTCGAATGTGATTGAACTTGGTCTTTGATATTTTCCACTCCCCTCTTCGCGCATAGCAATTTTGCTTATCGGGCTTTAGGAGAAAATGTTAAAACATAGATTGAAACTTTGGATATCGATAGTTGGTTCATTGTGATCTGGAGGGCTTAAAAGCGCTAGAAACACGGACGTTGTTGAAAGTTTAAAGTTAGCGCCAGTCCAGGTAGTAGGTGTCTCTTCTTCGTCCGTGTTTTCTGCGCTTTTAAGTCCTCTAAATCATAACTTGTTGTAACCATCCTCACTTAACTCTCATATATATGTGACAGGAATAATTGCATCTTATTTAGAAGCGCCGGTTTTGCAGACGTATGGCATGTCTGGGCTTCATATGTCTTTTATTACCTCAACGTCTCGTTTTCCCCACATCCGTATCCCCCCTCCTTCCCCCATTAGAAAAATAAATGAAAAAACGTTCACCTCTGGTGACAAAAAATTCGTTTAGCCAAACTTGCCACAATTTGCCACAATTTGAACACACGAGAGGTGGAGGCCTAAAACTATAGAAAGGGTAATAACTAAAAAACACTGCAACCATAAACAGACTCAGAGCTGGAGGCGTAAAGCAGAGGGCCCAGAGTCACCCTAACGACATGGTTGGTTGGTTCGTTGAATGAAGTTTAACGAAGGAAAAAAAAGATTCTTAGGCAATAGCCCTGACGAGATAAGAACAAGTTTAAAGCAGATAGTTTTCGCACTCTGATAACCCTACCCGATACTGAACAGAATATATTTCACATGCATTTTTATTGTACATGCTGGTATGGGTATCTCTGCCGGAATGTAAAGAACGATGTACACGAACTCTCGATCGCACCCTAAAAAAGGCCATCAAAGTTTCCGATATTATCTTTCCAAATTTCGCTATCTCTTTTTGTTGTGAATAGTCGCACCTAATTTCCACGCATAAAGCTATCCCAAACGCTCGATGCATACTCCGTTTCACTTTATAAGTAACCGAGGTTGTTTATTGATTCTAAGAGATAGCATCTCTGATTTCCTCATTTGGAGAACACTGAAACCGCCAATCATGAAGAACACTATAGGGATTCCAGCCAGTGACGAAGCTATAAAAACGACAATATCTAAGAAATCAATGTGAGCAGGGGCAATGAGCCTGCAGTATTATTTGCCTATTGAATTATTTATTATTTTTTCCCACAGCCCTAAGGCCCATATAGATAGTTTTATAAAAGCTTAAAATGATTTTTAGAAGAACTTAAATTTCATGATTCTGACCATCCATACGTGCATTTACCGCTCAATATAGTGAGGAAATTGATCTCACGTGACTTGATGTCAGGTGACGTCAATTTACTTAGTAAATGTAGGCTTAAATGAAGGGAAGAAAGGATCCAAATTTGGAATTGTAGTTCTGCTAAAGATCATCTCATGCTCTAAGAAAAATATCCATCTGCCCTCTACATTAACTTAGTCTCCACGCCAAATTTTTCGGGGAAGTTGACGGCGTCTGACCTAAACACCTTTTCAGTTTTGCCGGTTAATTAAACGACAAAATGAATGTCTTGTGAGCCGACGTCACGTGATTTATACAGGTTTTGAGTCTCTATAGAAACATAACGGGAAAGTTGACATTCCCGGACTTCACACCATTTCAGTTTCCGCGCTCAATTAAGCGTGCAAATTGGTGTTACCTGAACTAACGTTGGGAGATCTATACCGCGATTCAGTTTCCAAGTTGAATTTAGAGGGTAATATGATGGAATGGAGTTGAAGCGGAGTGTAGAAAGGTTACAAATGGTCACAACCTTCAGATTGACTCGGATGATCTTGTCGAAGTCCTCCTCGGTGGTGTCGACGACGGCTGTTGCCGGGATGGCTATTCCGGCACAGTTCACGACTATGTTTGGCGGGCGGGCACAGGCCTTCTGGATGTCTTGGAAGAGCGAATTCACCGATGCGGAGCACCCGACGTCCACCTTAAAGGCACGATGTTGCTGGCTGTCTGCGAATTGTAAAGAAGGCCGACAATAGACAAAGCAGCGAAGGCACGCGTTACATAAAAATGGTCGGTGCAAACTAGAGGATGGGGTCACCCAGTACACTTAAGACCACAATTCAATGAGTCGCCAAAGTTCTTTGTCTATTTTACCATTCAATAAGGCGAGGATACATATGCCATCACAGAACAAGGCTGTCCTTGTTCTAAAGTGAGGAGTACTGGTGTAAAAAATACGCAGTAAAAGTGTCCAATCCAACTTCCCTATCATTAAATTTTCTTGTGATCCTAGGCTTATCATAATCTTTGTTTTTAATTTCATCTCAGCGGTTAGGCATTGCGGATGGTAGGTTTTTTAACAAAACATTTGGCTTAACAAACTAATAGCATTTTTCAAAAAGTTCCACCAATACTATAGAATGAAGAGATTGTTAGTCACGCAGAGTGAAACCTTATTTCGACTGTCCTCAAGTTTCAGTTGGCTAACTTTTTGATAATGATATTAAAACTTTTCGGTGACGTGTAACGTACTCATTACATTTTCAAAACAGCAACGGGTTACGTACATACATTACTTATTTCGAGTAACAAGTAACGGAGTCACGTTGCTCGTTACTTTCTTTCCCAAGACAATGAAAAATGATACTTCAATTGTCTTCTCGTTTTAAGGCGCAAAGTTATGGAAATATTTTAGTTTTTGGCGTTCTTTTCGTTTTTCCTCAAAAGCACGTAGATGATACCGCAGAAGAAAGAGATAAAGTAATTATGTTCAGTTTCTGCTTGAATCTAATGGTTTTTGAAATATGGCGCTTATGCAGACCTGTAACGACAGAACAGTAAAACATGTTAATTCTTCATTTAAAGATTAAAGTAGCTGTGCAACGATTTTAACGTTGAAAGAATTGGCATCTTCTGCTTTTGACATTGTTTATCTTGTCACAAAGGAAAGAAACACATCTCATCCTTCGAAATGTTGAGATTCCGCCGCATAATCGCGAGGCAAAAATTAGAATATTCTTCGACCTGCTGCCGCGAACGGCGGCCATGAGAACCATGCGGCATGATGTCAATAGGGAACTATTAAAAAGATAGGAAGTTGTGCAAATACCTGCTCGATAAAAGGTAATTTTTCTATAAATCTTGTGGTTCCAACGTAAATATAAATGCGTCAAAAACCTGGTATCATGGACATATAGTTGATTAACGTAGAAGTTTAGGCTAGTTGGTAAGTAGACATGATAAAAGCAATACAGCGCAAAGACAAGGACGAATTAGAGGAAACCACAGAACACAGCGCTGTTCCTGTGATTTCTTCTATTTTGTCCTTGTCTTTGTGCTGTTTTGCTTTTATCATATCATGGACAAAACTTTTACTATACGGAGTTTTAGTGGCGTCATCTATCTGAGGTCAACAAAACCGTCAGCTCTATCTGCTACCGTGAACAGCCGCCAGAAGCCGGAGGGGACGAGGCCAGAGCCGGACGGGGATGGCCGGACCAAATACTTTACTAGGGGAATACATTCCACTCCTCTCACATACAATAGCGTTGGCGCGGACAGGTTTTCTGGGCTTGTCGAGAGCCATCTTTCGTCGGGGAGGTCTCGGCTATCGGGCGGTAAATGATGATGATGATGATGGTTGTTCTACATACCAAATTCATTGTTGTGGAAAGGCTCGAGACACGTGCCGCGCGCCACGTCTAGGAAGAACGTGGCGTCTAAAATCTAGCTTAGTGCTGCGAGAAATACTTTGCTGCGCATTGCCGCCATGATCTTCCTAAGGGTTGCACGTTGCACGTGCCTCGAGCATCGACGGACCTTGCGCTACTTTTGAAACATGAAGGGGCTTTAGGTGGAATCGGAGACGACACCACCGCGGCCGTCGCGAACATCCACGTGCACATGCGCGTGGACTGACGCGGACCTCCCCTCCGTCAGGGCTGGATTCGGCGCTGTAGGCGTTCTGTCTAATGCAAATGAGTGGAGTGGAATGTATTCCCCCCAGTAGAGTATTTGGCCGGCCTCGGATGAGACTTTTCTCCTTTCACTAGATTGTTCGCGCTGTGCCAGTACGTGGTCACGCGGTCGCGAGCGGATGAGTTTTCGCTGCTCACTGATGGCTCTAGAGAGTGAGCTTCACCGGAACCCCGCGCGACCCCCATTGGACGTCAAAGCGCACGTGACTTGGGACATGGTGAAGGAGTTGAGAAATGCCGAAAACCTTAATCTTTGTTCATTTTTAAAATAAAAATTAGGACATGCAGGCAAAAGCGGTTTTTTGTTCTTTACTTCAGAAAGGTCGATACACAGAGTCCCAAATTATTTACGCAAAGTACTGAAATTGTTGCACAGCCCCTTTACGGCAAAATTAATGTGCGTTACTTTTTATCGGTACCGGTAACGGTTACTCGTGTATTTATTTGCAAGTAAGGAGTAACGTATTACCTTAGTGTTTTTTGGATAACGCCCAAAGCACTGCTAAATTAAGAAAACTAGAATTTAAAAAATATCGCGCTTTGTTCTGTTAATTTTGTAGCGCTTCTACCTGGTAGAGATGATGCAGTGGCAATCGCGGCGTCCAGATTGATGTCTGCCACGATGACGTGAGCACCCTCGCTGGCGAAAGCTTGGCAGACGCTTTTCCCGATGCCGCTTCCACCTCCAGTCACGAGAGCGAGGCAAGCAGCAGCAGACGAGGTCTTCGTAGAGGCAGACATGGCAGCGCTCGCCGGAACAGGCAGTGTTCCACGTGGAGGACTCGGTGAAGTGCTGCGCCGCCGGGAACGGATGTTGCTCACTGCCGAGCGGTTTGCCGCAGGAAGGAAACAGGTGTTACAGATATGTTTCTTTTTCGTTACATCGTCCTATGAAATGCAAAATTACGAAGTTAGTCGCGCCGGTAGGTGTTAGAAACCTTGGCATAGGTACTTGTACAGTCGTATGTACATGAGGGGGAACAGTCCTTTAGGCTTATTTGGAGCACGTGCCTGCCCATAAGGACGCTTTGATCTAAACTAAAGCTGGAATTTAAAGTTCAGGTTCCAGTCTCTTAACCCTTTGAAAAAAAAAAGTAATGGGGGTTGTGGAAAATGCAGATGTAGCAAAATGGCGGATTCTCATATTCTCGTCTCATGTTTATTTCGGATGTACGTTCTGTGTTTCGAGCGCTAACACCAATGTACCATGACCGAAATCCTATGTTCGCTCCGTAATAAACGTTTTTTTCTGATATTCGCGCCATATATTGTAGCTCCTGTGGGTATTATCTGAGTTCGTCGTTGTTCGGGCACGCACTTTCGGAATGTATTCAACACGACAGCTGCGTCAGAGTTCGGGGAGAAGACTGCTCAGCTCGCATCAAGAAGAACTGCTGCGTCAGTCATAGGCGAGGACTTGGATCAACTTACGCGTTTCGTGCCCAAGCAAAATAACTAGAGTGAATGTTGCTTGATGCGATTAAAATATTTTTAAAGGGTCTATTTGTTACAGTGTTACGGAGGCAAGTAAAGTATTTCGCATTTCATGAATTTTGATTTGCTGGCTGAAGATGCCAGCCGATAAACTTGCATGTTTTTCTCCTTAATGTTCCATAAAATGCGTTCACCAATTTATGTAGGTGCTTACATAATTGTTAAATAGTGCACAAAGGCTAAAAAAAGACGAATCAAATTAAACGCAGAATGTGGCGACAGTGGAATATTACTACTACGGTATATTTGCTAAAGTGGCGAAGCGGGCGAGTTGGTTCATTACTTGTCAAATTATAAACGCTATCAATAGGCAACGACAAAAAAGGAAGGCGAACCAAACGCCTTCCTCTTTTGTCGTTTTCTTGGGGTCTCGTCTATTGTTAGCGCTTTTACTTTTGAAAGGTATATTTGGATTTTTACAGCAATAATAGGAGCTGTCAAGACGTTTGTATAGAGAGAGTGTTCCGTCTGTGTAACTGTTGCCTGTGGGAATGGAAAGAAAAGGAAAGGAAGGAAAAATAAATGACTGTTTTTGAGAAACTGACAGCCTTAAAAACGCGCCGCGGTGCTGCTACTCTAACTGTGGGAATAGATCATTTTGATTTCTAGGCTCGATATAGGATCTATACTTTTCAATTTCTTCCTGAATTGTTCTCAGAACCAACGTTGTGCGTAATCCATTACCAGTAACGAAATCACTTGTAATCCCTTAGAAGTAACACGACCTCGACAAAGAAAAAGACCCGAATAAAGTTACCAGCCTCAGCGTCAATGAACTGTGCCGCCTCTTTTAGTTATGCCTTAGTATCACTCGGACTTCAGCATTAAAGGAGATTTTTGTATCCAGACCAGACCGGCATGCGTGCGTCGATTTGGGTCACAACAGCAAATCTGACGATGGAGGCCACTGAACAAAGGGCGCTACAGTCATTCGCTACAAGCCCCAAAGTGTTCTTGCGCTACGTACGTCGTCGATGTATTTTGTATCATAAAAAACCCTGCAAAGTAGACAACCTTCTAGAGCATCTAAACATCATCGAGCCAGGCATGCAAATTACAGTGATCAATTACGAGCTACTTAAACCCAAATTTGTCACTGCAACATCTCGAATGTCTTCCTCAGGCAGGGCTGTGATTGTATACAGTCAGAAGACTCAGAACATAAAAACGTAGTTTCACCGGTAGGCACATGAAGAGAAAGAACACTGCCAAGAACAGACCATTTCTGGCTGCGTTAGGTTTGGTGCTAACTTTAGATGCGAAAAGCTTGACCGAAAATTTACGGAAGGAGAGGACACCCCGATGTTTCAGAGAGGATGAGAAGTGGTAGACAAAGACACTGGAGTTGGGACAGGAAAGAACAGCGGTGAACAGGTGACAGACGTGGACGACCATTGATTACTGAATATATTACGTTTTGGTAATTTATTAAAGGCATATTCTATTCAGCGGTAAATTCTCGTATTAATATTTTATTATAACTGTTGGTTTTGATGAGTTTTGATCCCAAGAAGAAAGATCAATTCGCACACTTGGTCGGATAGCAGCCTTCATCATGCTGCAGTTTACGAAACGTACCCGAACTTCAAGTGCGCCATCTTGTTTTCTCTTCCATTAACGTTTAACTTTCAAAAATGGCCATAGCTTTCTAGAAACATGCTGCAGTCAGTTCGAGCGCCACGCGTAAAAGGTAGCCACGTTTACCATTCGTCCACGCTGAATTAGAATTATTTCGAATGATGCGCGTGACCTCCACCAGCGTTTGTGAGCGTAAAGCCCATGTTTTCGTCGCATGTTCAGGGGATGCAATTTAGTCTCGGTCAGACTAGCGTAGGAATTATTTATCTCGTACGCCAATTTAAGTAGTTAACTTTTTTAGATGCCATCTGCCGAAATATTTCATCTAGAAATATCTGGCACATTTTTCTGCGTGTATTTTATTTATGTTTTATTGTAGATGAGGCAATAAATTCCGTACCGAAAACACTCAGCAGACATTGCGTATCTCGTGCGTGTTCGTCTGAAGTTACACAAATGTAGTCGAGCGAATTCGCTGAATCTGATTGCGTTTGAGATGTATATCGAGCCCTTTTATCCTTCACTTAAGGTGCTTGCTGTTCTGTAAGACCTTTGAAGAGTTTTATATCATAGCAACAGAAATAAGCACTAAGCATGCTCCGCGTCCCTTCTCAGACTTTAGCTATATTACAATTAATTAAATAAATGTGAACCGTTTTCACGTCATTATAGACACAATATATAAATGTCAATTGTAGAGTAGTAGGGTTATTGCTGAAATAAATTTAGGAGTTCTAAATCATTTATGATACACTGACGTCTTTACGCATCTTGAAGTTAATTAATAGACTGAGAATAAATTTACAAGCAATACTAATACATAGATGCTTTCAGACAAGTAGATTTTTTTAGACAGACGTTTTTTTAGAAAGAAGTCTGGAGGGAGGTGGAGGGCTAGGGTTTGTAACTAGTCAACGGAATGCATGAACATGTTGACAAAAAGAACGCAGCCACCTCGCGTTACCGGTCCGCTTGAAGTTCCACTAAACAGGGCGCGCTCTATTTCCGAGGCAGAATAGTAGGTTACATGTTAACTGCGCTGCAGATGGTTCACATCTGCAAAAATAAACGGCCTAGCGGCAGGTGCTCTAGTTTCGCTTCAAATAAATTCGAGTATATTGTTTTTATTATTTTGCGTCCGTCGGTTATGCATTGTATTTCTTGTTAGTTTCGACGAAAATACAGTAAAATTGGGATAACTTCACACAGTCTCACACTGCAGTATTTTATACTCCAGAACAAGGAATTGAATTTTGAAATACACATGTAGTTTAAACAGACTCTCATGCATACACGCACGTCCCGCACGTGCACTATATATATGCACAATAACGCGCCCCTCTCACGCAGATACCTATACACGTAGGCGCACCCCTTTCTCCCAGGCACACAGGCACAGAAGAACACGTGCACACGCGCAGGCCAAACTACTTGAAGTTGGCGCTGTATGAACCTCATACTAAACAAAATCGGGCTCCGCAATAGACCGATCTCACCAGCCAGTTTGACTACGCCACCGCTGCCGCAATGCATCGAGGGAACTTTAGTCTTTCTGGGCGTGCGACAACCTCGCTAGAGCTCTGCGCGTGCAGGGCACGAACAATCTGGTGCATTGCCGATTGCCTCCTGTGAACTAAAGTTATGGCTGCCTCGCGCATGCGTCAGACGCTTGGTGATATCGGTCTATTACTCAAAAATGGTACAGTGTTTTTTTTAAATTAATTCCTGGTGTCTTTTATTTTTTTATAACGGCGATTTGTTGTTCTAGGGTACAATATTTTTTGTGATCTGTCTTTAATAAAAATCTATCCAGTCTTGATGCCACGCGAGACATTCAAGTTCGTTAAATAACCACCGCCCCCTCCACCCCCCCCAAATGTGAGATAAGTTTTATATCTAAAAGCACGGACGGCAAGCCTTTGTGTCTTGCCATCAGCGTTTTTCCTTCCAGTCGGAAACATGCAGAAATCAGGAACAGTAGTGAGGGATAGTCACTTTCTTTCACGGTTGGCTGTGCCAGGCGTAAGCCAGAGACGTTATCTAATCTTGCAATTTATTAACGGTAGACGCAAGTAGTGATTTCGTTTTCCATGGGGAAGGCACGCTATAGAAGAATCATCAAAATGTGCCTTCTATAGTCGTGTCAGCGCTCAAAGCTGCTCATTAGATATAGCTTGCTTGCCTTCTTGCAATACTTGTGCCAAGATGAGAAAATCATTGTGAGATAGTTTGCCGATATCTCGTAATGATATCCCTTTCAGCTTAAGGAATGGACCATATAAGGATGATTGCAAGTTTTGCGGAACAGTGGCAGCTAATGTGATATTGCGCCAACACAAGTTTTTGAAGAATACCTAAACATATCGGATGTACAATTAAAAGTTACAGCTGGTGTAACTAGCGAAATTTATTTTTAAAGAAAGTTACAAGCCCACTGGATTAGTGCTAAAGATTGGTGACCAAGTTAAAATAAGATATGTATGATATGGAAGGTAAACTCTAAAAAGTTCCGAAAAACAAGATCGGCGTTGAGCATCTAGACATTCAGCACTTTCCCCAGTTCTCACATAGTGTGAGATCTTCACCACAGAGCTAGTTTAGGAGAGAGAGAGCCGGTGACCGATTTCTAAGAATCACAGGAGGACCTCAGAATGGCGCACTTTATGAGAGCTACTCTTTAACACCTCATGATATGTGAGATGGTACACAATTTTTTGTCGGCTTGTATGTCCCAGTACAACTACCAGGAGTCAATAATTGACTCTCTGAAAATTGATTTGAGATCCTGCTGGGGCATGCCGAGAGGCGTTTTAATACATCGCCTTGAAGATGCCGCGAACTGATCTGCTTTCTCATAACCGGGAATACCCACTTGACTGGGCAATCAGAAGAATTTTATGACGTGTCCGAGTTGCAGGGCCATATTTATTTATGCGCGCTCTACAAGAGAGTTCTTATTCTCAGATAAGGAAGAGATAGATGTGAGAGCACTCTGGAAGTCGACCAAAAAGTGTTAGATTTATCAAAGTGCTTGCTTTATATTATTTTCTACTATATCTTGGACGTCTAATGAGACACTACACTATTCAGCATCGAAAATGCTGTCAGTAGGATTGAGTTTAATGGCTTTTCTGAACGGGACGGAAAAGAGTACAATAGCTACGAAGGTTTAAGGTTTTTCTCCATTAGTATAAACATTAATATAGCTCCCATATTTGTTTCGGAAAGGCAGCGAACTCCTGCTGGAGAAGGAGCGGAAAGACAGCGCTTTTATTGTACTCAGCTAGTGACCAGTCACAAGATAGTGGTATAAAATTTCATGGAGCAATTCTGTGCGTGTTTTGTAGCAAAGTAACATCAGTAAGAGAAACTAGAGGAATGTGGTGACACTCACAGTACGAAAACAAAAAGGCCGAACAA
This sequence comes from Ixodes ricinus, assembly GCA_037355805.1. Taxonomy (NCBI): domain Eukaryota; kingdom Metazoa; phylum Arthropoda; class Arachnida; order Ixodida; family Ixodidae; genus Ixodes; species Ixodes ricinus. Next base: position 43,831 of record JAZHYW010040006.1, read on the forward strand.
TACTCGATTTGTTTTCTTTTTAGAAGACTGGAGGTCCTACATATTTGAAGAGCATAGGAGGGATGATGCGCGTCACAATAGCCCTTGTATGCAAAGCGGACGCCAAGATATTGCCTTCGTCATTCGAGTGACATTTGGTTTGTCTCGGTGTATAAGCTATGCACGGGTGACGTGCGAGATGCACCAGTGGCAAGACTGAGCCCTAGCTGATGAAGAGAGTACAACAGGATGAACAGACTGCCGGGCTGATCAATAAAGCAGGGAACCAGAATCTAGGCGAGACCATTCAAAAGAGTTGTAAAGCCGCAAGGGGCACTGTCGGTCTGACTTCCACTACATGTGTGACAGCCCTTACAACGCAACAACTTTATTTTCTCGTTAATTCATGAAAGGGAGACCTGGAAAAAGTTGCAAAACAAATTGACGGGCCCTCGGCCTCCTACAATAACCAAGAAAAAAATCAGCTAAGAAAATAATGAAGAATGCTTGAGGAGCGTATGCATTTGGCTCCTTAACCCGAGGGAAAATGTGAGCTTTTATTCAAAAATGACGCCTTAATTTTGTGTGCCTGCTTTACAAAAATATTACGCTTTTAAATTCAAAATTAAATCTAAAGGATACCCACGACGCAGTAAAAAAGTAACGCACACAGGCATTTCAAGAGAATACCCAAAACCGTTTTCGTCGGCCTATTGCTCATCCTGTTGGTTGTGAGTTGCAGCTGGCGCTCACAAGCGAAGAAATTGAAAGAGTAAATCGAAATCTGAGCATCGTCCACATATAATGAATAAAGTACTGACTGTGTTACCACCTTAACAAGGCCACTTATTTTGACTGCAAAAAGTATCCCGCTTAATGCTCCTTTCTAAGGGACACCACTGTCTTGGACACACACATCTGAAAGGGTAAACCCAGTTGAAAGGTTCGTCCCGTAAAAAAAATGTACCTCTCCATGTACCACCGGCACCATGTACCTGTCCATGTACTAGGACAGGTACATGGTAAAAAACCCTCTTCGCGTCTTTTCTTGTCCAATGATATTGCTCAACTCATATTAACTACGATTCGGTTTCGAGTAGTGGAGTAACTACGAAATACTTTCAAGGCTTTGTTTTGGTCATTCCGAGTTGATGTGCACTACTCTGTCCACCAAGGTTTGCACCTCCTCGGAAGGCTGCCTGAGGTTCGTGGTGTGCTACACCAAGCAGCTTTTACGATGCATTCAGTGACGTAAACTGTAGCATTTTCAGGAAATCATGAAAATACAGAAAAGGATAAAACAAAACTTTAAATGAAAAAAATTCGATAAGCTTTGTTCAACTTCCATCTTGATAGGTGCACTGGAATCGATGAAAGTGGGTCAACTCTTTCTAAAATATTGGAAAAATCATCGTAGCCATACTGGCAACTTAATACCCTGTCATGAAAAGCATGGAAGTAAATAGTGTGATGAGGTGGAAAGGTAAATAGTCATGAATATGCTATGAATAAAACTAAAAAAATGAAGACTTTTTATTTAAAAGATGAAGTTTGCATTATAATAAAAGCCGTCCAACAACTCCGCCATAAGCATCTTGTGGGGAGGTACCCCTCAAAAGGTGGTGAGAATTAAAATTGCAGATAATTAAGAAGGGCCCGGGGAGCGAGTCGACAAATCTTTGCACTTCTTGTAGCTGCAGTGAAACGTTGGGTGGAAGATAGTGACATGACCCTGATAAGGCTATCAAGAAGTATACAAAGCGCAACGGCCTCCAGTGGAGTCTGGAGAGGAACATCGGCAGAGGCAACCCGAATTTTACAGCTACTGCTACGCCACCAGAAGTGTTGGAGGAAAGGCGATTCTTTCTGAAAACTGGTAAAGAATGTTGTAAGACTTCAGGGCGATAGTAATTTAGATATGTCTCCTGTAAGCAAGTGGTGACAGGGTGAAGCTCGTCAGAAATGAATGCACGTAATCTATGTTACGGAGAACGCCAACGGCAGTTCCCTTGCATGATCCCCTATATATTACGGAGTTCAGGTCTAGGAGTGCTTCGCTCTGCTTTTTTTAGTGTTTGACACCACGAGAATGTATTATGATGCTATCTTTTTGGCGCTAAGCTGAAAAATATAGACTGAAAAATAGTGAATGAGGCATTTAGTATAATATAAAATATATTTTTATACATGAATCATTTTTATTTTTTCGTGACTCTTTCTGTGTGCCAGTGAACTCACTATGGGTTGAGAGGACCCTGACCCTAAGAGGAGTCCCTCCTCTTTGAATTAGGCCCACCCTTATCCACGGGATCTTCGGCTGCAGCCGTCGGCTGAGCCCTGCGGGTCGACTGCCTCGACGGTTCACCAGGCTTCCTCGGGAAAGAGGATAGGGTTGGGTGACCCTGGCCCCGAGAGTACAAGACAGCAAGGGAAGCAGGAGACCCTGCTCCGGGGTGGATGCTGGCTCGCCAGCATCCCTCCTGCTGTTGGGATGCAGTGCCACCCGCGGTATAAATGGGGACGCCCACAAAACCCAAAGATCGCTTATAGACGCCTGTGTTCCCGCCGAGGCCATCACTGGTCGTCGGGTTCCCTGCGAACGACTTCGGTATATCCACCTTTTGCCAGGGTGAAAAGGCGCTTTTTTGATCGAAGATATTGGTTTCTTTTTGCGTTCGAGGTGAGAGTGTTTTTTTTCATGGTTCCAGAGTGGGCATACTCGAGAGTACGCAGACTGCAGTCCATCACAGTTCACAGATTTGGGATCTATATCGCATACACCAGCAGCATGATCTTAACTAGATCACTTAGCCCAAGTCTTCACCTCTGTAGTCTATGGCCGATCCGCTGACGCTTAAATCACCGCTGAGCGTTCGGCACATAGCGTCAGATATTGAACTGAAGGTAGCGTGCGATTACGATTGGAAGAGTTGTAGAATCACAGGTAAAAATAACATGTCTAGTTTTGCGTTTTACACCATCACGGCGAATGATAATGCGTCGCGCTGCATCAACTCCCCTTAAAGACGGCACAAGAAGTCATCTTCAAAGATGACACCTTAGACAGTGTTCAGCTTTCTGTGAGGAGTCACACTAAATTTGTTATTTGAGACGGAGTTCAGGTCTAGGAGTGCTTCGCTCTGCTTTTTTTAGTGTTTGACACCACGAGAATATATTATGATGCTATCTTTTTGGCGCTAAAGTTTGCGCCGACAACACTTTAGAGTACTTACACCAAAAATTGAGAAAATTAGCAAATTACTTTTCGCCGCCGGGGTGTAAAACAACACTCGCTGGAAATTGAGAAAGATCAGTATACTTCGTAGCAATGTCAAGGACTTCCGTGCGACCCCTTTTCTGAGGCCGATCAAGAAGTTTTGGCGCAGGACCCTTATCAGATGACGGGAAGATTCGGTGACCGTGTGTACCGCCCACGACGGAGCCATAACAAAAAGGGCTTTGCTCACAACAGTACGCTAACAGTGCTGCGCAGGCACGATACACAAGTGTGGTTGCAGGGAGAGGACCAGCTTCCACAGAAGGGTGGCCCTTGCCGCCTAAAAAGATAAAAATTCGGCTAAGAGAGCGCTGTAGAAAAAAGAAAGAGGTGCAAGCAGAAGTGAAAGAAGAAAGAAGAGGGTAAAAAAGGAAAGACGTTTACAATTCTCTGTATTGCCGAATTAGAGTGCAGCTATTAAGGAGGAGGAGCAGGGGAGAATCACAAGACGGCAGACGTGACGTCATGTCTGACGTCACAAGGTTCAAAGTTTCCCGCTGAATCTAGCGAAAACAATTCCCGCCAAATTTAGCGGGAGACTTTTACTCTCGTGACGTCACACGTGACGTCACGTCTGACGCCACGAGGGTAAAAGTTTCCCGCTAAAATTAGCGGAAAAAGTTTCCCGGGTTGAGGGGCGTCACGCGTGACGTCACGTGACATCACATTGACAAATTTAGCGTGAAATTTTTCCGCGAAATTTAGCGGGAAAATGTTCCTGCTCAATTGAAGCGCCGTGTGACGTCACGAGGGTTACGTCAACCTCATGACGTAACACGTGACGTCGCGTGTGACGTCATTATGGGAAACGTCCCATAATGCAATGCGCAGTTACGCCCACGGCGATGGCGACGCCGCTCAAGCTGGAAACGGGTGCCTAAGAGCTGCGCTCTAAAAGGACAATGAACTGAATCATCCTGGCAGGGCCTTATTATGACGCCATTCAGTGAGAAGCGAGATCCGAAATTGTGTGTCACCTCGCCCGGGGGCCCCGAAAGGTTCAAACCTACCCCGGGCTTAGCTCAGCCACCAGGATGCTTCCGTTCGGGCATGCCACGACAGCCAAGCGTGTGTGCGGGAACCCACCGGATTTGGGGTAACGGCGATGCCACTCACCAAACACCCACTAACGCAGGCTTCCCCCGCGGGGAAACAGTATCATTAACGCCGCCGCAATTTCTGCGTCTTCGGTTGATGAACGGGTATCGTTGGAAGCAGACAATCTGGGGTTTTTCATGATCACACAGCTGCGGAGAATGAAAGATGCTCGTCGCGTCAGAGTCACTCACCCGTCATCTCCAAGACCGCATTTGTTGCCTTATTCACGTCGGTGTTGCAGACCGCATCGGCGGCTCCTTGTTTCGAGATATCCTGGCAGACCGGTCGGCCGATGCCACTTCCACCACCTGCAAGGACTGTAAGACGCCCGGAGTTGGACATTGCTCTGCAATGCTGCGAACGTGAGCGAGGATGAGCGAAAGAAAGACGCGGGCTGTGAAGTTAACGCGCAACACGCCCGCCCCCCCCCCCCGCTGAGTGCTCCATTTTTATCGCACGTTGGCTTCCTCATACTTGAACAGATGTCGACAACTGATATGAGGCCAGCATACCCACGGGCTCGCTACACGCAGTTCGCTGTGAAATAAACACGAAACAGCGAGGAAAACGTCCGAGGTACATATTTGTCTTTATTGTGATGGAGGCGGATGGGGAGAAGAGGGAAAAACGCAGACAATTTTATAAATATTCATTTAATGTTCAGCGGAAAGAAAAATGCTCTTTTAGGCCGGAGCGGAATAGGTTAAGTTTCTCCCGCCCCGAAGTGCACCAGTATTGGCGGCGCATGTGCGCCGTTTGCACTCTTGAAAGTTACCGTACGAATTTTACAACTGCACACATTTCGTGCTCCGACACAAATCTTTAATTGTACAGGGCCAATGGTTTACAAAAAACATTGAACGAATGCGTCACAGATTGATTACGGGAAAGTTTACGCCGATATGCTGTGGGAAAAGGCGTTGTTTGGAAACCGCGCCTGGTTTCGCAGTTCGCTCTGTTTCCTAGGGACGCGCAAAGGTGAAGGTAGGAGGGATGGATAGGAAAACAAGAAAAGCCCCTGGAAAGAAAATTATATCACCCTATATTTGAAAGTAATGCAACTTTTATCAAATACACTGAAGTTGAATAAAAAAAAATTCGATCCCTGTACGCCGGTTTTAACAAAAAGACGTTAAAATACTTCAGCTGAAATTTTGATGACTTCTGACACTTGCCATTTTATCTTAAGCACACTATTCGCTGCCTGTGAGCGACATTTTTTAATTTTTGAAACGTTGAAGACAAACTATAAAAAGTGTAAACGCATTTTTTTTTAGAAGAACATCAAGCTTAATTGTTTTAATGCCTGCTTGTCAATTAAGCACAGATTCCATTCTTTCTTTTCGGTGTTGAGAATTACGAATTGAATTTCGAAGTCTATGCGCTTAAAAATTAGCATACATTTCTCTCGTCACACCAAATCTGAACCAAAAGAAAACAAGGCGTACTGCGAATATTTAAAAATCACAATGAAACATGGAAAAAAAGTAATTCCTGTTTAGCTCACCTCATGCTGAATGTTTAGGTCATTTCGTGAACTCCTTGAATTTATTTCTTAGATGCATTGACTCCGCAGGGAAAAGAAAAATGTGTTGGTGCGTACTTCAACTACCCTTACTGCGTACTCTCTGAGCACGGCGAAGTATCAAAACAGTGCAAATAAGAAAGCCGCAGAATTATCGAGTTGCCGTGATGCACAATTATGTGGATCACGCAGCTAGAGTTCATGGCAAGCAATTGGGCGGCAATGTCCCCTCAGTTCATTGCAATGGCAGTCGCTTCTTGAGGGTAGCTGTAAACATATAGCGATCCATGGAGGAGCTATCTACTGTAAAATTATGCCCCAATGAATCTTTTACGTTGAAGCTCGTGACACCGCGTAAAAGTCATCAAAAACAAATTCTCCATACAGCCAGTTTTAATCTTTTGTGTTTGATGTAAAATTTGATTAGAATGTTTTTTATATAGCAACTTTTTCAGCGTACTTCAATGCTGTCTGATATATACGATAGTGCCGTTTTTGCCATCTATTCATCAAGGGCGGACACAAGACAAGATAATAACCTCAACGGCAAGGTATCTATTAAACAAAATGTGTTTATTACGTATTTTATGATTGGTTTAATGGAACATGTTGAGGTTGCAACGTTAACGAAAGTTATGTTTGGAGACTCTAGGAATTCAAACAGATTGCAATATGCCAAACGGTTCAAGATATCCGTTGGTCATTTTTCTAGTTATCATCAAACAATTTACAAAAAATTACGCAGATTTGGAGCCGGAAATCCCATCCGCAAGGATACATCCAAGAGTCACGTACATACTCGTGCTGGTCACTTCGTCATTAGGGAGTTTAATTAGATCGTTTGAATACCTCCCTTTGCGATACCCGATGGCGAAACTGTGCATGCCTAAGGACGTGGTACGGAGTATTGGGTATTGCTATCGTATAGTTATCGAAACGATTTACTAAAACTTCCTATTGGTGAGTTTTAGTATTGCGTATACGAGCAAACACAAGCACTGTGAGTTTGAAGTAGTGTTGCTTGTTCCTCGCCTTGCGGTCTCGGATTTGCGCATGGCGACGACGAGCACGCGCAGCCTGGAGCACGAAGCACTAATACAAGCGTACAACGCAATAAAAGAAATCTCTTATTTCGGCAGCGCGACGTCAGCGCACCCGACAAGGGCATAACGCTGAGATAATGACTAAGTGCGCCAAACGGCTCCGTCGCACTTCTTTCCAGTATTGTGTGCGAATGATATAACGTTTTTCCTGGTCTCTGTTTTGGCACCAGGCGACAAAAACCTGAGAACTGATTGATAGATATTTTTAATGGGTCAAAATCTGAAATCTGTTTCAATTGCTTTAACCTTTAATTATAATTGAATCTAATCCTGGAAGACTGCCGAAGAATGCAAACAGGGGACTGGCTGGAGGATGAGGTGGACGAAATGATGGATCAGTTTGAGACGCAGCCCGCTGGGCCATAACAAGGAGCTAAGTTAACGCAGAGATGAGCTTCATCTAAAAGGAATTACTTTGATGCATTAAACATATAAATCATTCTAACTCAATCTATACACCAAATCATGTTTACAAACAAACCGGAGCGCCCCTAGCGGACGCCACCGGCGCCGCGCATGCGCGGTGGAGGGTGGGCAAGAAGCCCGCCGTCGCCCATAAACAAACCATTGAATTGCGTTGTTGTCGGCGTCCATGGGAGTCCCCGTGCTCTTTTTCGCGTTGTAATTGTTGATTCTACGTCCTCCTAACAACGTCTGACTACTTGAGCGGCTTCAGCCAAATTAACGAGGCAAAACGTTGCGTGAATAATGTGACGTGCGGCGATTCATTTCACGTGGACGCCGCAGAATGGGCGATGAAGCCTGACTACCACGATGAGATTGCTCGCTATTTTCAGTCGCGACGTCGCTCGGGCTGCAAAAGCGTGGACCGTAGCTGAGATAGTGGACGTCGATACTGAAAACCGCAAGTAGAATCGGGCATTACAAGTCGGTGATGGCCACTGGTAACAATGATCAACACTTAGCCCACTTACCCCAACCAGCCTTCAAAGTGTTTTGAGGCCTGCACTTAGTTCTTATCGCAATTACCGGGTCAACGTTTGGTTTACGGACCGCTGTCGTTTGAACGAGTTGACGACAAAAAGCAGACAAGTTTGAAAGAGCAGACGACAGTTCGAACGCATGCGCAATGGAGTGCGGGCAAGGAGCACCGCGTCCCGCGTCAACAAACCATTGGAATGTCACATTGTCGGCGTCTGTGTGAGTCTGCATACTATTTTTCGCGTTGGTATTGTCGATTCTACGTCCTCATAGCAATGTCTTACTACTTTAATCACCTGAGCGAAATTATCAAGGCTCGTTACGGCGCTAAACTTAGCGTAAATAATTTGACGCGCGGCGATTTATTTGCATGAACGCCGCAGAATGGACGCCAAAAACCATGAGGAAATTCGTCTAGCTATTTTCGGTCGCGACGTCGCTCGTGCTGCAAAAGTGTAGAAGGTAGCGGCGATGATCGACGTCGATTCTGAAACTCGGAAGCGGGAACAGACCGAGCGTAACAAGTCGGTGATGGCCACTGGTACCAATGATCAACATCTTGTATCTACTGTTTACACCGAGCCTACTTAATCTTTTGAGGTCTGTAATTACTTCTTATTGCAATCACCGGGTCAACGTTTGGTCTACGGGCCGTTTTTGTGTTTTGTTTGAACGAGCAGACGACAAAAAGCAGACATGTTTGAAAGAGCAGACGAAAGTTCGAACGATCAGGCGGCCGTGTGAATTTGAAGACGCACTAAACCCGTGGGTGGTCCGGACAACTTAGCGGTTTTCTCTCGTTCATGTTGGAACAAAACAAATACATCTGGCGACCACAAAGTGTTGCCCGCACAAGCAGTCGTAGTTCGACAGCGTCTGGCTGGCCCTTTCACGGCTACTATCCACGTTCTCGGAAGAACGAAGGGGCAGAAACACATGAAAGGCTGATCTTCAAACCTTTCCAGACTATTCTTGGTACAGCCCCCGTCGCAGCATTTTGACGACAAGGTAGGTCTTTGTTTGGTTTCTCCCAAAAGAACACGGGAATGCATGTCTCTGCACGGCGACTTCTGCCCACCGCCCCAGACCGGAAGTGCGCCCGACGCGCCAGCACTGCGGCGTGACGTAGGAGAGTTGAGTTTGTGTATAGAGCAACTGCAGCGTGCGCATAAACCCAATAATAAAAAAAATTAAATGAGTCCTTTTTCGTTCATTAGTCAACTTACAGTGACGGTTATTCTTGAGCTAATGTCCGCCTAGCGTGATGAATACACGGCGAAGACGATACCCGTCAACTCCAACCGAATTTTTTTAAAATATGTTCGAATTAAGGTTACGCGCTCTGAGTATGCGCACCAAATTTTTTAACTAAAATCGAATTCCTTCGGGTATAATTTCGTTCAAGTAATTAGTGCTGCTGACAATAAACCGTGCCATTAAAGACATGAGAGAACTCTTCTCGTACCAGAGCGCAACGCTCATCCTTTCCCTTGAAACGTCGTCAGCCCCTCCGAAGGGTCTGTTAAAAACGACCGGGTGAGCACGTGCGCCACGTAGGTATGCAAGCCTTTTCTTTAATATTGGGTGATGTTCTACGAATGTAATTACCTGTTTCGCGTATACCTGTCGTATTTAAGAACGGATTTGACCGAACAGCATGCTTTGTCATTGAGTGTTCAAATAGCAGAGAGAAGCGTAAATTGAACGCTTAAGCAATGTCCGCTATACCTAGCTAGGCTGTCAAAATGAAATAAATGTGGATGCTGCATGTTTATGCCACAGCAGTTTTATGCCGATCCGGGCTTGCAGCGGCGGTAACTGTTGAATTTAGAACTAAAAGGCCTTTCACCGTTAAGAAACAACCACGTCTGCCCGCACTCTTTTTTTCGAACGATTGTCAAATTTATGGAAGTCTCGGGCCAACGCTCATGTTTGGCTATACGGCAGAAATGGAAGCGGAGTAATGTACAGTCAACTCGCCTCAGCCTCCAAATTAGGAAGTAAGCGGAGCAGCTTTTTTCTTGAAGAAAGCATTTGCGTGGCAGCTATACTGATAGTCTATGAACTATGTTTTTCTTTGGGTAGTAAGCAGCCCATGACGCCCGGCAGGAAACAAAAATGTAGAACCGATATTGAAGCGTCGGACGCGTACCATTGGATCTATTTTAAAGCTTGTTTTTTTATGTGAGTTTGCCGTTTACACGTGGATATGCAGGAATCTTTTACATAAAATATAATGCAACACCTTCAAAAACAACAAGGTAAAACAAATATAAAGGAGTACTGGTGGAGAAGAGACATTTTAACTAGGGCTGGGCAATTGATCGATTAACCTTCCGATTAATCGTTTAAGGCTTTAATCGCGATCAAATTTTTTAACCGGTTAATCGGTTTTTTAATCGGTACTCAAGAAAGCCAACTGGACACTGTTGCGAAAGGCCTCCGGAGACGACCTTGCCCTTCCAAACCGACCGGCACGGGCGAACGCCCTGGAGCATCGTCGCCAGGTGGCTAAGGTCGGCTGCGCCCGGAGACAGAGCGAGAGGCGCCGTGGAGTCGCAAACGCAGCTTGGTACACGGGGACGACGTGACCTTCTCCGAAGGATCATCAGGTTGACCCACGCCAGTGTCATCTGCCGTCTTTGCCGTCCGGCCCTCTCCTTGCTTCTGAGTCTGACCTCGACGCACGGCGCCCCGCCAGCCTTGGGACGTCCTCGACAAAGGAGGGGCGCTTTACTCAATTTCCCCAGCTTAGTTCGCCCATGGGATTATCCCCTAACACGCGGAAGCCAGGACGCCTGCAATTATGGATGTCTTCCGCCTCCCTCGACTTCGATGGCACCATTGTCCGCTACGATTGACCGGCGACACCGCGGCCAAGGACGTCTGGCCCTGGTGTGCGTGACGCGTGTGGCAGTGTGTGAGGGAGAGGGAAGGGGCGTGCCTGAACGTGGCGAAGACTGACCACACCGTTTTGGTCAAGGCAGGGACGATGGGGATTCCCTACTAGGGATCTGGGGACATGTGACATTATAAAATGAGCAGCAGACCACTGCAATGTGTTCTCATAGTGTTCTCGAGTGTTCTCTAGTGTTCTCCCGTCAGATAATGTAAACTTGTCCATAATGTACATATAAAGAGTTATTAGAGACACCCCTCCTGCTCCGTGGTCCTTCCCGATTCTGGCTTCCACATGAGTTCCTGCCCTGGCTCGGCTGCCTGCCGCACAACAAGTTGCCGGACAACCACGCGGTCCCAACAACACACGCATGGCTCTATCCTGGACGACCTGGCCGAACTAGGGGTGACTCATGCCTCCCCTTTCCCCCTCCCTTAAAGAAAACGCTGCGGGGCGTGTATCCGGTCGTTCTGTCCCAAGCGGTTTCCGTTCCCAACCAGGTGCTATGAGGAAGGTTCAATTCTCGCGCTCGCGAAGCGTCACGTGTTCCAGGATATACATTACAGTTATGCCGAGGCCAGACGAACAAGCCGGTCCCGAAATTGATCCCCGCGCGACCGCAAAACTTCACGTCTTGAGGATCTATTACACATCCTGCCCAGGCAAGACAAATAAGCAGAAAAACAAGCTCGGAAGCAAACAACGCCATGGTTACTTATTACAGTATTCGGCCCGTAAAAATGGACGGGTTCACGAGTATGAAAGGCAATCTCGCTGGAAAGTTTGGGTTTAAAGTAAACTCCAGTGGTGAAGTTTTTAACTCGAAGGAAGTCCACTGCACATCATCTGCAAAAAAGCCATTTTCCTACAGTGGAAGCGTAAGTTCGCTTCTGTATCACCTACGAGCGAAGTGCCCATGTACGCCGCTGCAGCAAGGACCATCCGCCAAAACGCGGACAACAATCAACGCCTTCTCATCGAGGCCCATTTTTCTGAAAAAGGAAGAAAGCATCACCCAAGCCCTGACTTATTGTCTTCCTGTCGGAGAATGTGGATAAACTTTTTCTCTTCGGGCTGGAGCAAAAAAAAAAAAAAAGCGAGTCTTTGAATTGTTGAGACTATATGCATTCTCAATTCTAAATGTCCTTGCGCCGTGTAACAGAGAGTACAATAAGTCTTCAAAGGCAAGACGAGTTGTTGCATTCTTTTTAATATATTATTTATAAAAATGAACGCAACCGATTAATCGATTAATTAATCGATTAAAGGGTGTCGATTAATCGGGTTAAAATTTTTAATCGACGCCCAGCCCTAATTTTAACCATGGAGAATTTCACGGAACAGCACAAACATACAAACAACAAGACCCCAACATAGCTAAAGTATATTTTCACAAACCACGTTCTCATATCGCTTAGGAATCAAAACGAAGCACCGCCTGAAGGTTAATGCAATGTAACGTCGAAAAATCTGCGGTTTCCGCACAATGTCTCTGGGGGGGGGGGGGGGGGGGAGGGTGCAGGGAAGAAAGGGATGAACCTAGAAGAACTGAAAAAAGGCAACAATAAAATTAACGACATAACCCCCCCGCCCGCCCCTTTTTTTCTGTGTGTTGACAGAAGCAATTTGTCTTCAACCACCCTAGCCGCGCCGAAAAAAAGCTGTATTTTGGCATTCTAAAAGAAGAAATGTTCAGCTTAGCATTGTAGTTTTGTTAACGCAATAAGTACATTCTACAGTAGCAAGTGTTAATAATAGAACAATATCTGAAACAGCAAGTCGCTTTTCGACGGTACCGGTAGGGTACGCAATGTACGTACACTACGTCCGGTAACGGCCCCTGAACGGACGGCCGGTTTGTCGTAGACCTGCTATTGGTATCGGGCGCGCGCCTCTCTCTCTTTTACCCCGCCGGTTTCGCTGAAATTCTAGGATGTTTAAAGACAGCGCCGAAAAAATTGCGTCGCTTTGAGAAAACCTAGTGGAATGGTCTATAGACCGTTCCACTAGGAAAAGCGAAAAGAGAAACAATGCCCCCCCCTTCCCCCCGTCACACACCGTGCGTCGTCTGCTCCGCCGGGTGGGCTGTACCTAACATCCGGCTGGCATTCAAACTAGGTTTAAAAATGACGTCATTTTAGAAATTTTAAACGCAGATGCGCGGATTTTGATATGCGAATAATTGTGTAATGCTATGGTCGACAAAAAGACTAACCGGGTCCAATTGCGCTGTTAGCTGCGTGCAAAAGAAAAAAAATATATGAAACAAACTGTGTCGCAGTGACCGGTCTTTCAAAGCGAAAAGTAAATCCGATTGCTGTAGCTTTTTTACTATGCAAAGTTCGTACTGGTGTAGGCCTTTAGCGATAGTGTGTGGAAGTCTGGAATAATAAATAAAAAGGTGGTCTCCTGACGTGGTTTCCTGTTTTAGACAAGGAACCTTATGCTTTCTGCTTTTTGCAAGCTCATCGTTTTGCCTGCTTTAGCTTTTGTTTACATATACGACTGCGTTTGGCACACACCTAATGCTATTAAAAGATTTAAAACATACCATACCACGTAGTACTGGCAGTTTTCAATAGAATGAGACCATGCACGCCATCCTTGCCCTGTCACGCTATTCACTAGGCTCAACAGGCATAGAAAGAACATATTTTCGTCTGGCAGTTTTTGCTTTTTTCATTCTTTTTTATATCACCGTTATAAGAAAATAGTTCAATTTGATAGGGAATTGCCTGAGAGCTAAAGCCCAAGCTCATAGCTGTACCTTTGGCAGTTGCTCCTGCTGTGCAGGAGTTCGCGCAGTCAAGGTGCCTTTTTGGCAAATAGCTCGCGCTTGTATACACTAGAAGTGGTACTGTCATTCCGGTTGATTTACACAAGAAAGGGCTGAGAAGCAAATATCTAGTCAAAGCAATACTTGATAAAAGAAGAATAGTGCAAAATGCGTCAAGAGAGAAGAGCTCTTTTTCAAACGTAAATGAATCGAAACTATAAAACTACAGCATTTCATTTGGCGTTTTAGGCATGGAAACGGGGGCTCGAAGCAGCGGGATGATTGTGGGCCGCTTACCAGAAAGTCGCGGGCCGCGTGTTTGAGACCCCTGGTCTACACGGTAGCAACATTTTTTTTTTCTTTTTTGGCCGATGTAGGCTTGTAACTTTCAAAAGTATAAACTCAGCGTTTCACCCCTCGTACAAAGTTGTGATTCATAATTTGGCGACAAGGAAACATTTAAACACTTGCTTTCTAGCACTGTGTCGTATCAATGATAATTATGCAAGGTTATAGATATGTCATCCATTTACAATTTGTTTTTTTATATTTCCTTACACTTCAGACGTGGAATGCAGGGCCTCTTTTTATTATTCCGCAAGGAGATTGTTGGGTACATCCCAAAATATGCAGTGAACGAGCTGAATAAAGAATAAAGTCTAAATGTAACAAAAGACGGAGTGAGTAATTACTGAGTACAATAATGATCAAATCCTAGCGAAAATTGTACTTCTCCGGCGAGAAGTACCACTCATCCGTTTTGGCTACACGCTTTGCTGGACGGTGGACGCACCCTTGAATTGGTGCTCTTCATAATTAAAGGGATGTCAGTTATCTCGTAGAAACGAGATCACGGAAATTTGAGCATTGTTATCTGCAATACAGAGTGATTTCACGGCGTGTTTTTTAGTTCCAATCAGCGAAGCTTGTCTTTTGCTGCAACATAATGGTTGCACTGATAACGCGCAAGTCATGGTGCCAGTGGATTATTAGAGAACGACGCTCATTTTATACGAAACGGTAATAGCTTCAATGAAATGATATAGCAGTATTTTTCTATAAAATATGCAGCTCCTACGGTTGCACGATCAGTCGAAGCGGGATCTATGAAGTCCTTTAAAGGAGCGGCACCATCATTTCAGCTGTTGACCAATTTATCGAGCATACAATTTTTCTTTAGGTTACGTCTGTTTCTATTAACCGAAACTTCCGCTTTACACGCACAAGTCAGATAGCCATTAATTTGTAAAGCGCGTAAAAATCTGAATACAATTGTGTTGTACTGGATTGTGTTTGTTCAGGAACACACTTACTCACCCGCTATAAATTGCGCATAAAATTAATGGAATTGGAAGGTATAAATGTTTTAATCATTGCATTCGCGTAAAAAAGCGGTAATAAAAATTGAGGTCTAAAATATCCCAAAGGTATTTGAGGTATTTTGACGCAATCGTTCCACAAAGGTACGAGTTGTAAAATACGCCTCTAATACTTACTTATACAATATGTCTAACAAGATGTAAGGTCTCTCGCCTTTCTGATGCCCTAAAGAAGGTTCATCGCCGTACGTTTACTTTCCGTCGCATCCTTTTGGCAAGGTCACAATCAAGATCACTCAGCTCCAATTCAGCTCAATCAAACATCATATGCGCGACTGCGCCGGATAGGAATATCCTTTCTGCCCGAAGGCCACGACAGCAACCAAGCATTACAAAACAGATACGTCGTCGCTACGACTACAGTGCCTGGAGCGCGTCTCGGAGTGGTATGTCTATCTTCCCATTCCCCAAATGCATCGAAGATTGTCCCTAATTGGCAATAATTTACATCGCCCAAACCGGAGAGTCACGCTGTCAGATGGCGCGATCCTGGCGGTTGGTCGTAGAAGTTCCGGCAAAGAGTACGGGCGAACGCTTGTGTGGCTGTCGTCCCGGCGTCCCAAACTTCGACAGCTGAGGCTTCGGTGGACTGTGAAACTGGAGAGCGACCTGCAGCAGAATGATCTGGCTTCTGCCGTATCCAGTTGCATTGCCATACCCCCGCCAGGATCGCGGCTGGCGGCAGCGTGACACTCCTATGACGTCATCAGGCTGAACTTGAGGGACAACAGTCGACGACTCCTTAAACATACTAGTCAGAGACCTGCTTCAGGCAGCGGACAGCACCTCTTATCAACACCAGCGTTAGAACCGTCGAAGTCATGTCTCTGTCTGGTCGCCTTGCAATTGTAACTGGAGGTGGAAGCGGAATAGGTCGAGCGATTTGTTATGCTCTGGCGGACGAAGGTGCCACGGTGATAGTTGCTGACATCGATGGCGGTGCGGCAGGAAACACCGCAGTTGCACTCCCAGGTAGGCGATAGCGAAGTATTTTCGTAACGCAGTCTCCCATGAACATTCTAATCGTGTTGCTTGCGCGTACGGGGTCACGTCTAAACCTTGCATGGCGGTTCAGTGTAAATTTGTAAGGTATCCTCTAGTGAGCTTTCGTTTCACTGAACAAATTATCTAAGTTTGTTAGCAAAATGTTGGAGAGTCTTTTCAAAAAGAACACATTTTTAAAATTGTCTCCGCATTGGTAATCACTTTCATGTTTGCTGGCCAGTGTAACAGAAACGCGAAAGCTTGATGAAAACACAACCTGATTTCTACAACTATGAAGTAGCCAGAAATGACAATTAATTTTTTTGTCCGGAAAGGTGATTATGATCAACGACAACGTTGGACAAAAATACCCTTTGAAAACTTAGTGACGTCCGCGTTAAAAGTAAATTTGTAACTTTTAATCGAGACTATGGTAACAATATATTTACAGAAATATGTGTTAGCGGATCACGTTTTTCTTTCATAGAGAATTTCTTGATAGGCTTCATCAGATCTCAAAGCAAACAGTGAAACGATTCGAGTTGTCACCGTCAAAGGTAATCAGAATTCGGTTATGTATGGTTGATTTAGTTTAGCATGAAAGATGAGGAAGACCTAAATATACAAAGCCGATTGACAACGTATTGTTGAAGAGTCATATCTGTAGACCTCGAGCGCTGTACTAGGTTGCTGCAAAAATAAATAGGATGCTGGTCGTCTAGTTACCAAAATATGACATAAGCTCCGGAACGACACTACATAAATTATAGAACACTACCAGAGGCGGTGCCACTGCCAGCCGGGGTAGGGGAGGGGGCTTATGGGGTTTTGACTTTCTTCCTTCCCCACCAGTTTAATTGAATCTACATACATTGCACCAGTTATTGCACCTCCCTCCCCCTTTTTTCCCTTAAACAATTTCTGGCTAATCCACTGAACCGCACTCGAGCAACGCGTTTGCCCATCTGTAAAACAGTGTAAGTTCAAAAACCAGTCACCTTCATATTCTATTGTTTGTGTAGCGATAAAAACGAGCTTTAATAAGTGTTTAGTGTGTCTCTGCGTTGGATGCGGTGTATTTTAACTAAGAAAGTATCAGTTGTTCAATGCACCTTTAGAAGTTTACATTGGCTTTCATTCTGGTGGTTCAAATTTGTAAAACACTGTACAATACACAAGATAATTGCAGCCCCATAGGGAACGTCAGCCAGATTTGTCATATTACGTATTTGCCAGTTTTAAATCAAGCGTCGAGACATAACAGGTATTAAAGCAGACATTAATTCTCTCCTGAGATTACTATAGCGTATTTCTACCAATGGAAACGAATCTCGTGATATTTGGGTTACTATATGTGACGGGCAATTCATTGAGGTTTCAATTATTGTACACCTAAGCACAAATGATTAAATATTTGATAAGATGAATGTAGCCACACCACTTTCAATTACGATTTTCTTGTGGTAGAAATATGTTTGAGGGGGTGGGATATTTAAAGATAACTAATTGTGAGCTCTTACCAGTACCAGGGTCAGAGCACTCAGCATTCAATATTATAGACGAAACATATACAGGCAGAAATGTTGTTGCGTCTCAAATCAGCAAACAGCGCGAAAGATATTCCGAGATAATGAATCATGTTTTGTTTTGACATGTATTGAGGAACCTAATATACCCACCGAAACGTATTGTGATGCAGTCTTTATTGTTGTCATCGCGCATCATTATCATAATCCCCGATGAGCTCGCATTGCGCGTGCCGGGCGGTGCTGAGCATTTCCGGAGACACACCGTATTTACTCGAGTAATAGCCGCACTGTTTAGAAAGAAAACCTGATTGTTCGCTTTTCCGCGGAGCACGCTGATTGCCAATCACCGCGATCGACAGCAGGATTCCAGCTGTTTACAGGACAGGGATAACGTCTTCGCGCGAAGATACCATCTGTGAAGATTGCTTTTGTATGGAGAATCGAGTTCTCGATGTAGCTATTCGCTATGTTATTTATGCGCAACGCGATGATTGGCTGTATATGCGCTTTGCGGGAAAAGTAGACACAAGGGCCTTGTTCATAAATAGTGCGGCTATTACTCGAGTAAATACGTGTGGCATCGTTGAGGATAGTGGCCAAGTCTATGTCTTCTCGCAATATGTCTTCACTTTTAACAGGCGAAGGTCACCAGGCCCTTGAGGTGGACGTTGGAGAGATGACGTCTGTGTTGGCACTCTTTGAGAACGTGTGCGACTCGTGCAGTACTCCTGTCAGTATTGTCGTCAACTCGGCCGGTGTAACGAAGGCTTCTAAAGTGGTGGAAATGGAAGAGGACAGCTTTGACGACCAAGTGAGGACTAGCCTCGCAAGGTACGTCTGACTGTGCTATTGGAATTTTTCCTTTCTTGTCTTGTACCATCGTCGTTTACTTTGAGTCTACCCTCTATATCGACGTTTTCAGCTTTATATTGTCTTCCATTCGGAGTATCATAAGGGTAGACGAAAGGGAGGAAGGAATAGGATTGAATCATGACAAGTGGAGGGAACACAGTAGGCAGCAAGCTGAGAGGACAGTCTACGGTCAAACAGTTCTTTGAGACAACATGCATACACTAACTTCAATAAAAGAAAACGCGATGTAAAATACAGAATGAAACAAAACAACACTGGGAATAACACCAAGAAACAAAATACGATTTAAAATGCCCTTCCATCTAACTTCCTGCAGAACACTCGGAAATTCAGTCACCGTAGTCTACGAACGGATGACAGGTACGAGAATGTGATTATACCCACAAAATGATGTCTCTGATGATGCACGTCTCCTGAGTACGTACGAGAAATAATACGGGGTGTCATATACACACTTTTTTTTATGTATAAACATATATTTTCGGACTACCTTTCCCGAGCTTCCTTCGTAGCCTCAATGGTTTACTGTCCGGGTGCTCTGCAGGAATCTACTGGGTGATTCAAAGGAGACGGCAGGCTCTTTAAATTGACCGCAAAATTCGGTTTCTTAACCTATCGCGCTACGATTTTGTGCAGCGTTGCCCCAGATGGTGCATTTGTTTTTGTAAAATTTGCAAAGAGCGAAGCTTACCTGAGGAAAAAGTAAGAAAGAAAAGGCTAGCTCCTATGGAAACGCAGCGACGCCACCGGTCTTCAAACAACACGGCGCCGTTTCGCACGGGAGACAAGAGATGGCGCAACAAACGCCGCCAACGAACGAGCATACGGCGCCGAGAGCCGGCGTGTTTAGCAGACGATCTTTTCGACTCAAATGCGGCGCGCGTTCCGCAGGCGGCGACAGTCGCAGAAACAAAAACAGGCGCGGTAACAACAAGGAACTGCAGTTCCTTGTCTGCTAAAGACGCCGGCTCTCGGCGTCGTATGTTCGTTCGTTGGCGGCAGTTGGCGTCGCGACCGCTTGCGCCATCTCTTGTCTCCCGTGCGAAACGGCGCCGTGTTGTTTGAAGACCGGTGGCGTCGCTGCGTTTCCATAGGAGCTAAGCCTTTTCTTTCTTTACTTCTTCCTCAGGTAAATTCGCTCTTTGCAAATTTTACAAAAAAAATGCACCATCTGGGGGCAGCGTTGCACAAAATCGTAACGCGATAGGTTAAGAAACCGAATTTGGGCGGTCGATTTAAAGAGCCTATGGCCTTGATCACTGCCCTGCAGAAACACGTGCGCTTCCTCACTTGTGGCGAAATTTTCATCCCTATTCTCCTGAATGTGTAAGCTCTTTCCTTGAGAAATGCACGAAGAGAGAGGCAAAATGTGTGATTTACAAATACATGATTTTGTCCCTTGAAAGAGACATAAATATAAATTCCAGGCAAGTAGCATACATTGTTTGTATTCTGCCGCACTGCGGAGTAAAAGATATTCAAGATATGTCAGATTTAAAGGTTTCTTGAGGAGGTTTCTCAAATCACCTAAATATGGCGGTACCTCACTTTCCGACTTTCTACTAAACTCTAAATCAAGAAGATCCGCGACCGATCTTCCTATTAAAAGCCATCAAAGATCGTAACACACCGAGGTAAACTGCGGCGATGGGAGAGTATGTTCCGAAACCGAGGACCACTTTCATTTAAAAGACGAGCGAAGGATCTCATCGCGCCTCCGACCGGTGCGAACCGCGAGGTGATATCTCGAATGCGGGCGGGCTCATTATTTCTCTATTATGTTCGCTCTCCGCGAAAATTATCATTTCTTGACTACACCTATTTGCTTTCATCATCTACAAGACATACACATTTTGTGATAACACCTTTGCCTCAACGAGATGTCGCGTTTTCCTTGGTCACATGTCGTCCTGGTTGCCGGAACAGAGCTTCTCTCGTTGCCGGAGATGACATCGTGGTGTTCGACCTCTGATTGTTTTTTTGTTTTTTTTTAATACGTAAATCGGACACACATGCTAAGATTTATGGATTTCTAGGATGCTGAAAGCCCACAGAGTGAGTTATCGCCATATTTAGGCGATCTGAAAAAGCTCTTCAGGGAACCTTTAAATGCTAAGAAAAAACAAAAACATGTGACACTAAACAGGCATATAGCCGATATAATTAGGCGTATGGCGGGTCTAATATATTTTCTAATTTAAACCTGACGACATCACACTGAAGTTTTTTTGAACCAGCCCTCTTTCCGTAAATGCTTAATAATGCGTTAAAATATTTGTTTTGACGTCACGTGACAAGAAAGCTCGGGTCATTGAATTTGCCTCAACAATCATAATGCACTGCAGAATTATATATTAAAAAAACAGTAAGCGAAAGGTAGAATCATGAATTTAAAAAAATCAGCTTGTGCCTAAGCTCATTATGCTAGATGAGAAAGTAGAAACAAAATAGCTCATCAGTTATAAAGCAAGATAGTGGTATATCTAGATGCAAATAATATATATGTGTGTATAATGTTCATGCAAACTGAATTATGTGCAAGTTCCTCAATGGGACTTTTTGATCAGGCAGGATAGCCAACCCATGCAGTTTGGCGTCTTAAGGAATGTTGCTCTTTTGCATGGTGTGTAGAAATATTCGATTACGAGTATTTGCATTTCAATATTATTTGGCCATCTATTATCAACATTAGGCCTATGCGTGGATGTTGAGAACGCTTTTAAACGTTACATTTTCTTGCCTAGTGTTTTAGGGTTCTACATGTTTGTTTTAATTGAGCTTTGTCTTGGCCTTGTTTTGTTTCTTGACTTGCTGCTTTTTGTGACTTGAACCTAATCTGCATCTATTATTTTATTTTGTTATTGTTATCTTAAAAAGATGCTGCGCTCACGTGTAGTACAGTTTTTGACGGCGCGGGTAGAAATTACTTTTGTTTCTGTCTTTCTAGACAGCCTTGTCTGGAAAATTCAAATTAAAAGATTTTTAACAAAGTCATTCCTGTTAAGTGAATTTGTTCTGGGTAAAGGTCTAAATGTTTGCCTTATTAAGAATAAGTATACTTTATACATATACTGTTGTGAAAGCAGGGTTTACTTTATATGTCTCACCATGTTAATTATAATTCTCAAAGATACTAATATAGCTCATCAAAGAAAAAAATTCAGGTAACATTTTGCAGCTCTTTCGCACCTGTTGAAGAAAATGTTCCCTATAAAACTTACACCGAATAATTTCACATATTTTACTTTACTATTGATATATATTTGTGGCTCATTGCTTGTCGGTCAGTTGGGTAAAGATCTATAACTGCAGCCACGGGCGTACAATATAGTTTTGCAACTACATGTTATATTTACATCGGGTTCCCGATCGAAAGACAAGTGCTGTCCTACAAAAAACAAAAACCCAAATGCCTTCATACGACCCTTCTTTTATAGCACAACGAAAAGAGCCATATGGTAAAAATGATAGAAATTAAGTACCGTATTTACTCGAGTAATGACCGCACTATATATGAACAAGGCCCTTGCGTCTACTTTCCCGCAAAGCATATATAAAGCCAATCATCGCGTTGCGCATAAATGACATAGCGAATAGCTACATCGAGAACTCGATTCTCCATACAAAAAGCAATCTTCACAGATGGTGCCTTCGCGCGAAGACGTTATCTCTGTCCTGTAAACAGCTGGAATCATGCTCTTGATCGCGGTGATTGGCAAACGGCGTGCACCGCGGAAAAAGCGAACCCTCAGGTTTTCTTCATAAACAGTGCGGCTATAACTCGAGTAAATACGGTAGTTTTTCGGCGGTCTTTACTCTGTCCCAGGTACATTACGTATATTAAGTAATTTATTGGCGGCTGCTGTGCGCTCGCATTTATTTAATTATAATATTGATAAGTGGAAAATGGCTAAAATACATATGAAAGACAATGTAATTTATGTCCCATCACGGAGGCAAAGTAATATTGAAAACCACTGCCAAATATCATATTCACCTATGTGTTTTTTGTTTAAAATATCATAAATATGTGCCAAATTGCTCTTTCATATGGTGTTATGGGATATGAATGGTATATGTCCTGAATTCTGTATTAAGATTTAGATCGCTCTGGAACAAGAAGACTTCGCTGTTTCAGGGCACCTTCCTGGTGAACCAGGCCGCAGTCAAGGCCATGCTCTCTAGCGGCGTAGCAGAGGGCTGCATCGTGAACTTGTCGAGCATTGGCTCCAAGACCGGCTTTCCCTCTTATTCCGCTCACACTGCCTCCATGGCCGGAGTGGTGGCCTTCACCAAGTCGCTGGCCCAAGAACTGCTGGAAACGAATATTCGCGTGAACGCCCTCGTGGCTGGTCCCACGGACACGCCGATGATAGCCGATATCCCCGATGATGTCAAAGAAAAAGTCGTAGCCTCGATTCCTCTTCGCAGGTTCGCACGTCCTGAAGAAATTGCCGAAGTGGCAAAATTTTTGTGCTGCCACGGAAGCTCATTCGTTACTGGCACCGCCGTGGAGGTGGCGGGAGGATACTGTGCTTGAAGGGTCGTTGTGGTTTTTGACCATGGAGGCACACTGCACGGAGAGTGTGAAGTAGAAGTGCTTGCTTGTGTCTGGTCGTAAAGACAGCCTGCTTAAGGAGTGCGAACTACGAAGTGTAAAGTCTGCCTCTTTCTTGCCGTAGAGACCGACTTCTCCGAGGGTACGAAGTGAAAGAGCTTGCTTGTGTGTGATAATAGCGGCAGACGGCTCAAAGAGTACGAAGGGAAGAGTTTGCTTGTTTCTGACCATAGAGGCCGACTTCTTGGAAAGGTCGAAGTACAGAGCTTGCTTGTGTTCTACCATAGAGGCAGACTGCTTGAAGAGTACGAAGTGAAGAGATTGTTTGGTAATGACCATAGAGGCCGACTTCTCGGAGAGTATGAAGAGAGCTTGCGTGTGTTTTCCTATAGAGGCAGATTGCTTAAATAGTAGGAAGTGAAGAGCTTGCTTGATACTTATATAGCGGCCCACCTCCCGTGGAGTACGAGGAAAATATCTTGCTTGTGTTTGACCACAGAAACAGACTGATTAAAGAGCGCGAAGTGAATATCTTGCTTGTTACTGACCATAGGGGCCGACTTCTCAGAGAGAACAAAGTAAAGAGCTTCGCTTGTGTCTGATCATGCAGGCAGACTGTTTCAACAGTACAGGGAAAAGAGCTTTCTTGTGCCTCACCAAAGAGGCAGCCTTCTCGGAGAGTACGAACTAAAGAGCTTGCTTGGCCCTGACCCTAGAGGCGGAGTTAGCATTTTTCCGCCTTAAGCAGTCTTTAGAAGTACCCCCCCCTCCTCTCCCCGTTGCGGGAGACAAATGTGAACACATATTTCAAATTTCTTCTATTAATTTCTCATGGAATTTATAGAGTGGGTCCTGATTTCATCGTTCGGTGTGCCAACAGTGAGCTTGTAAATTGTCAACAACACCCTAACTGTCGTACCAAGTTTGCCGTCCCCAGATACGGCCGCCCAGGGCAGTTCCCATTTTGCCTATTGGTAAATCCACACCTTCTGACCAGTTGTTATTTTTCTGCAGTATTTTATTTCGGTTGTATTAGAAGTTCTATTTCAATTAGATTCTTCACTGAATAGTTTTTGTGGGTCGACACAAGAGCAGTGTTTGAAGCTTTCATTTAAACTATACTACGGGACAATATAAAACCCAAGAACAAGCACAATAGCACACTTTTTACACCGCTAGGCAATGCAACTTAGGGAACAAAACACAGCTGAAATATATTCACACGCGCAACACTGGATAATGTTACAATCTCGATGTGGCTGCTAAGAGGTTTGCCTCTCCGACTTTCGTCGGGCTCAATTGCTGCTATGAGCGCGAAATCATTCATGATAACTGCGAGAGAATCAGTGAGCTGATTTCACGCACCTCTATGTCACTTCGAACAATTGGTGTCGTGCTGTTTTGAACTTGCTGCGCTTGTTAACCCGTCTTTCGTGGTGGTGCCATGAATTCAATGATTGTTTATCTCACTTTATTTATCATTATCTATTGTTTATTTGCTTCATTTGTTTTTCTAATAAAGTTTATTGCCTTAGAATATCGTTAAGACGTATTTTAATGTCCTTTAAAAGGCGACACATTGCCAAAAAGCGTTCAAGAAGACCGCATATGTCAGAGAATCAGAATTTAAAACGAGCCGATACGCAAAACCCTGGTTAACGCAACCTGCCACTATTTTTACCGCACTATCCACGGGAGCTGTAAAAATACTAGGAACATCTTTATAGGCCGATATTGTAACTACTGCCATGTTTCTTTCTGCATATATTGTTTAAGAATACAAACCTATACAGCCGCGGTTCTGAGCTCAGTTTCTCAAAAGCTGCTTTCAACACTTTTAATCTGGGGCCACCTAGGAGCCACCTATAGCCGTGACAAAATGAGATCCAACTTGTCACGGCAAATTTCGTAGGGCCACCTAAAATTGCCAGCCGCTTGCCGTCCCTTTTAGGTGGCCCCAAAATTTGCCGTGACAAGTTGGATCTTCCCGGCCCGTTTTTTAGCTGGCCCGTTTTCTAGCTGGCCCGTTTACTGCTAGTGCAAAAATGTCCATCGTCCACTCCCCGCAGAGTATCTCGGAGGGTCCAGGACTGTGATCACAGCCGGGAATTAAGAAGTACAGGAAATTTTCACCGTAAAAATAAAGCTGTGACTTGGCACTCAGTCTGACGTCTTCTTGTGAGACGTCATGCACATCGTCACGTCGCAGCTTTGTTTTGAGTAGCAAAATATATTCGAAAAGCATTCCAAGCTCAATTTGTATACTTAAGAGATTGACTTCCCGAGTGCTCTAGGGAAAGTAAATATACAGGAATTGTTTCAAGGGCAAGGCCGATAGTTTCTAAACATTTAAAAGGACAGTGGGTGCGCAAATGAACAATCCATTTATTTGTTTAAAATTAGATGCACGAAGCACACGAGCGGTGCTGGTTGTAATAAATACCAACGTTCAGACAATGCTTGTAATGCATGAGTGGCTAAACATGTCACTTGCCACCGAAAGCATTGAATGGGTTATCCCTTGACTCATGGCATGTATTCTGATGGCTGCGCTGATCCCAGAGCGTGTTGGGTAAGCTGGTTATGCTTAGCGTGCCACGAGCCAGATGCTCGCAGCGTCTGAATGTCTTGGTCGTCCAAGGCAATGATAAAAAGCTGCTGTCTGATTAAAATTTTAGAGCGTAATTAGGCGAGAAGACACGTGTCTTGCATCGCCAATTACGCTCTAAAATTTTAATCAGACAGCTGCTTTTTATCATTGCCTTGGACGTCCAAGACATTCTGACGCTGCGAGCATCGGCCTTGTGGCACGCTAAGCATAACCAGCTTACCCTACACGCTCTGGGATCAGCGCAGCCTTCTGAATACATGCCATGTGTCAAGGGAACGCCATTCAATGCTTTCGGTGGCAAGTGACTTGTTTAGCCACTCATGCTTTTCATGCATTGTCTGAACGTTGGTATTTATTACAACCTGCACCGCCTGCGCCTGTGCATCTAATTTTAAACAAATAAATGGATTGTTCATTTGCGCACCCACTCGCCCTTTTAAATCGTTTAGAAACTATCGGCCTTGCCCTTGAAACAATTCCTGTATATTTACTTTCCCTAGAGCACTCGGGAAGTCAATCTCTTAAGTATACAAATTGACGCTTGAATGCTTTTCGAATATATTTTGCTACTCTGCACAAAGCTGCGACGTGACGAGGTGCGCATGACGTCTCACAAGAAGACGTCGGAGACTGAGCGCTAGTCAGCAGCTTTATTTTTACGGTGAAAATTTCCTGTACTTCTTAACCCCCCGGCTTTCTTCGTGGATCACGAGTCCTGGACCCTCCGAGATACTCTGCGGGGAGTGGACGGATGGACATTTTTGCCTAGCAGTAAACGGGCCAAGCTAGAAAACGGGCGAGCTGAAAAACGGGCCGGGAAGATCCAACTTGTCACGGCAAATTTTGGGGGCCACCTAAAAGGGACGGCAAGCGGGCTGGCAATTTTGAGGTGTGCTCTACGAAATCTGCCGTGACAAGTTGGATCTCATTTTGTCACGGCTATAGGTGGCTCCCTAGGTGGCCCCAGATTAAAAGTGTTGAAAGCAGCTTTTGAGAAACTGAGCTCAGCACCGCGGCTGTATAGGTTTGCATTCTTAAACAATATATGCAGAAAGAAACATGGCAGCATAGTCTCAATATCGGCCTATAAAGATGTTCCTAGTATTTTTACAGCATCCCGTGATCGTACGGTAAAAATAGTGGCAGGCTTGATGTGAACTAGGGTTTGCGTATTGGCTCGTTTTAAAATCTGATTTTCTGACGTATGCGGTCTTCATGAACACTTTTTGGCAATGTGTCGCCTTTTAAAATGACATTGAAATACGTGCTTAACAATATTCTAAGGCAACTAAACTTTATTAGAAAAACAAATCAAGCAAATAAACAATAGATAATGACAAATAAAGTGAGATAAACAATCATTGAATTCATGGCACCACCACGAAAGATCGGGTTACAAAAGCGCAGCAAGTTCAAAACAGCACGGCACCAATTGTTCGAAGTGACATAGGAGGTGCGTGAAACCGGCACACTGATTCTCTCGCAGTTTTATCGTAATGATTTCGCGCTCTATAACAGCGTGAAATTGAGCCCGAGGAAAGTCGGAGAAAAAACCTCTTTGAGCAGCCACATCGGGATTGTAAATTTTATCTAGTGTTGTGCGTGTGAATATCTTTTAGCTGTGTTTTGTTCCCTAATTTGCATTGCCTAGCGGTGTAAAAAGTGTGCTATTGTGCTTGTTCTTGGGTTTTATGTTGTCCCGTGGTATTGTTTAAATAGAAGTTAATGAAATAAGCGGCAAACATTGTTTTTGTGTCGACCCACAAAAACTATTCAATGAAGAATCTAATTGAAATAGAACTTCTAATACAACCGAAATAAAATACTGCAGAAAAATAACAACTGGTCAGAAGGTGTGGATTTATCAATAGGCAAAGTGCGGCAACTGCCCTGGGCGGCCGTATCTGGGGACCGGCAAACTTGGTACGACAGTTAGGGTGTCGTTGACCATTTGCAAGCTCACTGTTCGGCACACAGAACGATGAAATCAGGACCCACTGTATAAATTCCATGGGAAATGGAATGCAGAAATATGAAATATGTGTTCACATTTGTTTCCCGCAACGGGGAGAGGAGGGGGGGGTACTTCTAAAGACTGCCTAAGGCGGAAAAATGCTAACTCCGCCTCTAGGGTCAGGACGAAGCAAGCTCTTTAGTTCGTACTCTCCGAGAAGGCTGCCTCTATGGTGAGGCACAAGAAAGCTCTTTTTCCCTGTACTGTTGAAACAGTCTGCCTGCATGATCAGACACAAGCAAGCTCTTTACTTTGTTCTCTCTGAGAAGTCGGCCCCTATGGTCAGTAACAAGCAAGATATTCACTTCGCGCTCTTTAATCAGTCTGTTTCTGTGGTCAAACACAAGCAAGATATTTTCCTCGCACTCCACGGGAGGTGGGCCGCTATATAAGTATCAAGCAAGCTCTTCACTTTCTACTATTTAAGCAATCTGCCTCTGTAGGAAAACACACGCAAGCTCTTTACTTCGTACTCTCCGAGAAGTCACGCCTCTATGGTCAGTTGCCAAACAAGCTCTTCTTCACTTCGTAGCTCTTTCAAGCAGTCTGCCTCTATGGTAGATACACAAGCAAGATCTGTACTTCGACTTTTCCAAGAAGTCGGCCTCTATGGTCAGAGCCAAGCAAACTGTTCACTTCGTACTCTTTGAGCCGTCTGCCGCTATTATCACACACAAGCAAGCTCTTTACTTCGTACCCTCGGAGAAGTCGGTCTCTACGGTAAGAAAGAGGCAAACTTTACATTTCGTAGTTTGCACTCCTTAAGCAGGCTGTCTTTACGACCAGACACAAGCAAGCACTTTACTTCACACTCTCCCAGCAGTGTGCCTCCATGGTCAAAAACACAACGACCCTTCAAGCACAGTATCCTCCCGCCACTTCCACGGCGGTGCCAGTAACGAATGAGCTTCCGTGGCAGCACAAAAATTTTGCCACTTCGGCAATTTCTTCAGGACGTGCGAACCTGCGAAGAGGAATCGAGGCTACGACTTTTTCTTTGACATCATCGGGGATATCGACTATCATCGGCGTGTCCGTGGGACCAGCCACGAGGGCGTTCACGCGAATGTTCGTTTCCAGCAGTTCTTGGGCCAGCGACTTGGTGAAGGCCACCACGCCGGCCATGGAGGCAGTGTGAGCGGAATATGAGGGAAAGCCGTGTCTTGGAGCCAATGCTCGACAAGTTCACGATGCAGCCCTCTGCTACGCCGCTAGAGAGCATGGCCTTGACTGCGGCCTGGTTCACTCAGGAAGGTGCCCTGAAACAACGAAATATTCTTGTTCCAGAGCGATCTAAATCTTAATACAGAATTCAGTGACATATACCATTCATATCCCATAACACCTATATGAAAGAGCAATTTGGCATATATTTATAATATTTTAAACAAAAAACACATAGGTGAATATGATATTTGGCAGTGGTTTTCAATATTACTTTGCCTCCGTGATGGGACATAAATTACATTGTCTTTTATATGTATTTTGCCATTTTCCACTTATCAATATTATAATTAAATAAATGCGGGCGCACAGCAGCCGCCAATAAATTGCTTTAATATACGTAATGTACCTGGGACAGAGTAAAGACCGCCGAAAAAACTAGTACTTAATTTCTATCATTTTTACCATATGGCTCTTTTCGTTGTAGCTATAAAAGAAGGGTCGTATGAAGGCATTTGGGTTTTTGTTTTTTGTAGGACAGCACTTTGTCTTTCGATCGGGAACCCGATGTAAAATATAACATGTAGTTGCAAAACTATATTGTACGCCCGTGGCTGCAGTTATAGATCTTTACCCAACTGACCGACAAGCAATGAGCCACAAATATATAGCAATAGTAAAGTAAAAATATGCGAAATTATTCGGTGTAAGTTTTATAGGGAACATTTTCTTCAACAGGTGCGAAAGAGCTGCAAAATGTTACCTGAATTGTATTTCTTGAGGAGCTATATTAGTATCTTTGAAAATTATAATTAACATGGTGAGACATATAAAGGAAACCCTGCTTTCATAACAGTATATGTATAAAGTATACTTATTCTTAATACGGCAAACATTTAGACCTTTACTCCAGAACAAATTCACTTAACAGGAATGACTTTGTTAAAAATCTTTTAATTTGAATTTTCCAGACAAGGTTGTCTAGAAAGACAGAAACAAAAGTAATTTCTTCCCGTGCCGTCAAAAACTGTACTACACGTGAGCGCAGCATCTTTTTAAGATAACAATAACAAAATAAAATAAAAGATGCAGATTAGGTTCGAGTCACAAAAAGCAGCAAGTCAAGAAACAAAACAAGGCCAAGACAAAGCTCAATTAAAACAAACATGTAGAACCCTAAAGACTAGGCAAGAAAATGTAACGTTTAAAAGCGTTCTCAACATCACGCATAGGCCTAATGTTGATAATAGATGGCCAAATAATATTGAAATGCAAATACTCGTAATCGAATATTTCTTACACACCATGCAAGAGAGCAACATTCCTAAAGACGCCAAACTGCATGAGTTGGCTATCCTGCCTGATCAAAAAGTCCCATTGAGGAACTTGCACATAATTCAGTTTGCATGAACATTATACACACATTATTATTATTATTGCATCTAGATATACCACTATCTTGCTTTATAACTGATGAGCTATTTTGTTTCTACTTTCTCATCTAGCATAATGAGCTTAGGCACAAGCTGATTTTTTTAAATTCATGATTCTACCTGTCGCTTACTGTTTTTTAATATGTAATTCTGCAGTGCATTATGATTGTTGAGGCAAATTCATTGACCCGAACTTTCTTGTCACGTGACGTCAAAACAAATATTTTAACGCATTATTAAGCATTTACGGAAAGAGGGCTGGTTCAAAAAAACTTCAGTGTGATGTCGTCAGGTTTAAATTAGAAAATATATTAGACCCGCCATACGCCTAATTACATCGGCTATATGCCTGCTTAGTGTCACATGTTTTTGTTTTTTCTTAGCATTTAAAGGTTCCCTGAGGAGCTTTTTCAGATCGCCTAAATATGGCGATAACTCACTCGTGGGCTTTCAGCATCCTAGAAATCCATAAATCTTAGCATGTGCGTCCGATTTACGTATTAAAAAAACAAAAAACAATCAGAGGTCGAACACCACGAGGTCATCTCCGGCAACGAGAGAAGCTCTGTTCCGGCAACCAGGACGACATGTGACCAAGGAAAACGCGACATCTCGTTGAGATTGCAAACGGTGTTATCACAAAATGTGTATGTCTTGTAGATGATGAAAGCAAATAGGTGTAGTCAAGAAATGATAATTTTCGCGGAGAGGAAACATAATAGAGAAATAATGAGCCGCCCGCATTCGAGATATCACTCCGCGGTTCCACCGGTCGGAGGCGCGAGAGATCCTTCGCTCGCTTTTAAATAAAAGTGGTCCTCGTTTCTGAACATACTCCTCCCATCGCCGCAGTTTACCTCGGTGTGTTGCGATCTTTGATGGCTTTTAATAGAAAAATCGGTCGCGGATCTTCTTGATTTAGAGTTTATTAGAAAGTCAGGAAGTGAGGTATCGCCATATTTAGGTGATTTGAGAAACCTCCTCAAGAAACCTTTAAATCTGACATATCTTGAATATCTTTTACCTCGTATAATGCGGCAGAATACAAACAATGTATGCTACTTGCCTGGAATTTATATTTTTATGTCTCTTTCAAGGGACAAAGATATTTATTTGTAAATCACACATTTTGCCTTCTTTTCGTGCATTTCTCAAGAAAGAGCTTACACATTCAGAAGATGAATGTAGTGGATGATAAATTCCTGCCACAAGTGAAGGAAGTGCACGTGTTTCTACAGGGTGATCTAGGCGACGTCAGGCTCTTTAAATCGACCGCAAAATTCGGTTTCTTAACCTATCGCGCTACGATTTTGTGCAGCGTTGCCCACAGATGGTGCATTTTTTTTTGTAAAATTTGCAAAGAGCGAACTTACCTGAGGAACAAGTAAAGAAAGAAAAAGGCTTAGCTCCTATGGAAACGCAGCGACGCCACCGGTCTTCAAACAACACGGCGCCGTTTCGCACGGGAGACAAGAGATGGCGCAAGCGGTCGCGACGCCAACTGCCGCCAACGAACGAACATACGACGCCGAGAGCCGGCGTCTTTAGCAGACAAGGAACTGCAGTTCCTTGTTGTTACCGCGCCCGTTTTTGTTTCTGCGACTGTCGCCGCCTGCGGAACGCGAGCCGCTTTTGAGTCGAAAGGATCGTCTGCTAAACACGCCGGCTCTCGGCGCCGTATGCTCGTTCGTTGGCGGCGTTTGTTGCGCCATCTCTTGTCTTCCGTGCGAAACGGCGCCGTGTTGTTTGAAGACCGGTGGCATCGCTGCGTTTCCATAGGAGCTAAGCCTTTTTCTTTCTTTACTTTTTCCTCAGGTAAGTTCGCTCCTTGCAAATTTTACAAAAAAAATGCACCATCTGGGGCAACGCTGCACAAAATCGTAGCGCGATAGGTTAAGAAACCGAATTTTGCGGTCGATTTAAAGAGCCTGCCGTCTCCTTGAATCACCCAGTAGATTCCTGTAGAGCACCCGGACAGTAAACCATTGAGGCTACGAAGGAAACTCGAGGAAAGGTAGTCCGAAAATATATGTTTATACATAAAAAAAAAGTGTGATATGACACTCCGTATTATTTCTCGTACATTTACTTCAGGAGACGTGCACGATCAGAGACATCATTTTGGGGGTATAATCACACTTCTCGTACCTGTCATCCGTTCGTAGATTGCAGTGACTCGAATTTCCGAGTGTTCTGCAGGAAGTTAGATGGAAGGGCATTTTTAAATCGTATTTTGTTTCTTGGGTGTTATTCCCAGGGTTGTTTTGTTTCATTCTGTATTTTACATCGCGTTTTCTTTTATTGAAGTTAGTGTATGCATGTTTGTCTCAAAGAACTGTTTGACCGTAGACTGTCCCTCAGCTTGCTGCCTGCTGTGTTCCCTCCACTTGTCATGATTCAATCCCTATTCCTTTCCTCCATTTCGTCTACCCTTTATGATACTCCGAATGGAAGACAATATAGAAGCTGAAAACGTCGATATAGAGGGTAGACTCAAAAGTAAACGACGATGGTACAAGACAAGAAAGGAAAAATTCCAATAGCACAGTCAGACGTACCTTGAGGTTAGTCCTCACTTGGTCGTCAAAGCTGTCCTCTTCCATTTCCTACCACTTTAGAAGCCTTCGTTACACCGGCCGAGTTGACGACAATACTGACAGGAGTACTGCACGAGTCGCACACGTTCTCAAAGAGTGCCAACACAGACGTCATCTCTCCAACGTCCACCTCAAGGGCCTGGTGACCTTCGCCTGTTAAAAGTGAAGACATATTGCGAGAAGACATAGACTTGGCCACTATCCTCAACGATGCTTACCGTATTTACTCGAGTAATAGCCGCACTATTTATGAACAAGGCCCTTGTGTCTACTTTCCCGCAAAGCGCATATACAGCCAATCATCGCGTTGCGCATAAATAACATAGCGAATAGCTACATCGAGAACTCGATTCTCCATACAAAAGCAATCTTCACAGATGGTATCTTCGCGCGAAGACGTTATCCCTGTCCTGTAAACAGCTGGAATCATGCTGTCGATCGCGGTGATTGGCAATCAGCGTGCTCCGCGGAAAAGCGAACAATCAGGTTTTCTTTCTAAACAGTGCGGCTATTACTCGAGTAAATACGGTATGTTCGAAATGCTCAGCACTGCCCGGCACGCGCAATGCGAGCTATCGGAGATTATGATAATGATGCGCGAGGACAACAATAAAGACTGCATCACAATACGTTTCGGTGGGTATATTAGGTTCCTCAATACATGTCAAAACAAAACATGATTCATTATCTCGTAATATCTTTCGCGCTGTTCGCTGATTTGAGACGCAACAACATTTCTGCCTGTATATGTTTCGTCTATAATATTGAATGCTGAGTGCTCTGACCCTGGTACTGGTAAGAGCTCACAATTAGTTATCTTTAAATATCCCACCCCCTCAAAACATATTTCTACCAGAAGAAAATCAGTAATTGAAAGTGGTGTGGCTACATTCATCTTATCAAATATTTTATCATTTTTGCTTAGGTGTACAATAATTGAAACCCTCAATGAATTGGCCTGTCACATATAGTAACCCAAATATCACGGGATTCGTTTCCATTGGTAGAAATACGCTATAGTAGTCTCAGGAGAGAATTTATGTCTGCTTTAATACATGTTATGTCTCGACGCTTGATTTAAAACTGGCAAATACGTAATATGACAAATCTGGCTGACGTTCCTTATGGGGCTGCAATTATCTTGTGTATTGCTACAGTTTTTACAAATTTGAACCACCAGAATGAAATCCAATGTAAACTTCTAAAGGTGCATTGAACAACTGATACTTTCTTAGTTAAAATACACCGCATCCAACGCAGAGACACACTAAACACTTATTAAAGCTCGTTTTTATCGCTACACAAACAATAGAATATAAGGTGACTGGTTTTTGAACTTACACTGTTTTACAGATGGGCAAACGCGTTGCTCGAGTGCGGTTCAGTGGATTAGCCAGAAATTGTTTAAGGGAAAAAAGGGGGAGGGAGGTGCAATAACTGGTGCAATGTATGTAGATTCAATTAAACTGGTGGGGAAGGAAGAAGGTCAAAACCCCATAAGCCCCTCCCCTACCCCGGCTGGCAGTGGCACCGCCTCTGGTAGTGTTCTATAATTTATGTAGTGTCGTTCCGAGCTTATGTCATATTTTGGTAACTAGACGACCAGCATCCTATTTATTTTTGCAGCAACCTTAGTACAGTGCTCGAGGTCTACAGATATGACTCTTCAACAATACGTTTTCAATCGGCTTTGTATATTTAGGTCTTCCTCATCTTTCATGATAAACCAAATCAACCATACATAACCGAATTCTGATTACCTTTGACGGTGACAACTCGAATCGTTTCAACTGTTTGCTTTGAGATCTGATGAAGCCTATCAAGAAATTCTCTATGAAAGAAAAACGTGATCCGCTAACACATATTTCTGTAAATATATTGTTACCATATTCTCGATTAAAAAGTTACAAATTTACTTTTAACGCGGACGTCACTAAGTTTTCAAAGGGTATTTTGTCCAACGTTGTCGTTGATCATAATCACCTTTCCGACAAAAAAATTAATTGTCATTCCTGGCTACTTCATAGTTGTAGAAATCAGGTTCTGTTTTCATCAAGCTTTCGCGTTTCTGTTAGCACTGGCCAGCAAACATGAAAGTGATTACCAATGCGGAGACAATTTTAAAAATGTGTTCTTTTTGAAAAGACTCTCCAACATTTTGCTAACAAACTTAGATAATTTGTTCAGTGAAACGAAAGCTCACTAGAGGATACCTTACAAATTTACAACTGAACCGCCATGCAAGGTTTAGACGTGACCCCGTACGCGCAAGCAACACGATTAGAATGTTCATGGGAGACTGCGTTACGAAAATACTTCGCTATCGCCTACCTGGGGAGTGCAACTGCGGTGTTTCCTGCCGCACCGCCATCGATGTCAGCAACTATCACCGTGGCACCTTCGTCCGCCAGAGCATAACAAATCGCTCGACCTATTCCGCTTCCACCTCCAGTTACAATTGCAAGGCGACCAGACAGAGACATGACTTCGACGGTTCTAACGCTGGTGTTGATAAGAGGTGCTGTCCGCTGCCTGAAGCAGGTCTCTGATCTAGTGATGTTTAAGGAGTCGTCGACTGTTGTCCCTCAAGTTCAGCCTGATGACGTCATAGGAGTGTCACGCTGCCGCCAGCCGCGATCCTGGCGGGGGTATGGCAATGCAACTGGATACGGCAGAAGCCAGATCATTTTGCTGCAGGTCGCTCTCCAGTTTCACAGTCCACCGAAGCCTCAGCTGTCGAAGTTTGGGAAGCCGGGACGACAGCCACACAAGCGTTCGCCCGTACTCTGTCGGAACTTCTACGACCAACCGCCAGGATCGCGCCATCTGACAGCGTGACTCTCCGGTTTGGGCGATGTAAATTATTGCCAATTAGGGACAATCTTCGATGCATTTGGGGAATGGGATGGATAGACATACCACTCCGAGACGCGCTCCAGGCACTGTAGTCGTAGCGACGACGTATCTGTTTTGTAATGCCTGGTTGCTGTCGTGGCCTTCGGGCAGAAAGGATATTCCTATCCGGCGCAGTCGCGCATATGATGTTTGATTGAGCTGAATTGGAGCTGAGTGATCTTGATTGTGACCTTGCCAAAAGGATGCGACGGAAAGTAAACGTACGGCGATGAACCTTCTTTAGGGCATCAGGAAAGGCGAGAGACCTTACATCTTGTTAGACATATTGTATAAGTAAGTATTAGAGGCGTATTTTACAACTCGTACCTTTGTGGAACGATTGCGTCAAAATACCTCAAATACCTTTGGGATATTTTAGACCTCAATTTTTTTACCGCTTTTTTACGCGAATGCAATGATTAAAACATTTATACCTTCCAATTCCATTATTTTATGCGCAATTTATAGCGGGTGAGTACGTGTGTTCCCTGAACAAACACAATCCAGTACAACACAATTGTATTCAATTTTTACGCGCTTTACAAATTAATGGCTACTGGCTTGTGCGTGTAAAGCGGAAGTTTCGGCTAATAGAAACAGACGTAACCTAAAAAAAATTGTATGCTCGATAAATTGGTCAACAGCTGAAATGATGGTGCCGCTCCTTTAAAGGACTTCATAGATCCCCTTCGACTGATCGTGCAACCGTAGGGACTGCATATTTTATAGAAAAATACTGCTATATCATTTCATTGAAGCTATTACCGTTTCGTATAAAATGAGCGTCGTTCTCTAATAATCCACTGGCACCATGACTTGCGCGTTATCAGTGCAACCATTATGTTGCAGCAAAAGACAAGCTTCGCTGATTGGAACTAAAACACGCCGTGAAATCACTCTGTATTGCAGATAACAATGCTCAAATTTCCGTGATCTCGTTTCTACGAGATAACTGACATCCCTTTAATTATGAAGAGCACCAATTCAAGGGTGCGTCCACCGTCCAGCAATGCGTGTAGCCAAAACGGATGAGTGGTACTTCTCGCCGGAGAAGTACAATTTTCGCTAGAATTTTGATCATTATTGTACTCAGTAATTACTCACTCCGTCTTTTGTTACATTTAGACTTTATTCTTTATTCAGCTCGTTCACTGCATATTTTGGGATGTACCCAACAATCTCCTTGCGGAATAATAAAAAGAGGCCCTTGCATTCCACGTCTGAAGTGTAAGGAAATATAAAAAAACAAATTGTAAATGGATGACATATCTATAACCTTGCATAATTATCATTGATACGGCACAGTGCTAGAAAGCAAGTGTTTAAATGTTTCCTTGTCGCCAAATTATGAATCAAAACTTTGTACGAGGGTGAAACGCTGAGTTTATACTTTTGAAAGTTACAAGCCTACATCGGCCAAAAAAGAAAAAAAAATGTTGCTACTGTGTAGACCAGGGGTCTCAAACACGCGGCCCGCGACTTTCTGGTAAGCGGCCCACAATCATCCCGCTGCTTCGAGCCCCCGTTTCCATGCCTAAAACGCCAAATGAAATGCTGTAGTTTTATAGTTTCGATTCATTTACGTTTGAAAAAGAGCTCTTCTCTCTTGACGCATTTTGCACTATTCTTCTTTTTATCAAGTATTGTTTTGACTAAATATTTGCTTCTCAGCCCTTTCTTGTGTAAATCAACCGGAATGACAGTACCACTTCTAGTGTATACAAGCGCGAGCTATTTGCCAAAAGGCACCTTGACTGCGCGAACTCCTGCACAGCAGGGCAACTGCAAAGTACAGCTATGAGCTTGGGCTTCTAGCTCTCAGGCAATACCTATCAAATTGAACTATTTTCTTATAACGGTGATATAAAAAAGAATGAAAAAAGCAAAAACTGCCAGACGAAAATATGTTCTTTCTGTGCCTGTTGAGCCTAGTGAATAGCGTGACAGGGCAAGGATGGCGTGCATGGTCTCATTCTATTGAAAACTGCCAGTACTACGTGGTATGGTATGTTTTAAATCTTTTAATAGCATTAGGTGTGTGCCAAACGCAGTCGTATATGTAAACAAAAGCTAAAGCAGGCAAAACGATGAGCTTGCAAAAAGCAGAAAGCATAAGGTTCCTTGTCTAAAACAGGAAACCACGTCAGGAGACCACCTTTTATTTATTATTCCAGACTTCCACACACTATCGCTAAAGGCCTACACCAGTACGAACTTTGCATAGTAAAAAAGCTACAGCAATCGGATTTACTTTTCGCTTTGAAAGACCGGTCACTGCGACACAGTTTGTTTCATATATTTTTTTTTCTTTGCACGCAGCTAACAGCGCAATTGGACCCGGTTAGTCTTTTTGTCGACCATAGCATTACACAATTATTCGCATATCAAAATCCGCGCATCTGCGTTTGAAATTTCTAAAATGACGTCATTTTAAACCTAGTTTGAATGCCAGCCGGATGTTAGGTACAGCCCACCCGGCGGAGCAGACGACGCACGGTGTGTGACGGGGGGAAGGGGGGGGGCATTTTTTCTCTTTTCGCTTTTCCTAGTGGAACGGTCTATAGACCATTCCACTAGGTTTTCTCAAAGCGACGCAATTTTTTCGGCGCTGTCTTTAAACATCCTAGAATTTCAGCGAAACCGGCGGGGTAAAAAGAGAGAGGGCGCGCGCCCGATACCAATAGCAGGTCTACGACAAACCGGCCGTCCGTTCAGGGGCCGTTACCGGACTGTAGTGTACGTACATTGCGTACCCTACCGGTACCGTCGAAAAGCGACTTGCTGTTTCAGATATTGTTCTATTATCAACACTTGCTACTGTAGAATGTACTTATTGCGTTAACAAAATCTACAATGCTAAGCTGAACATTTCTTCTTTTAGAATGCCAAAATACAGTCAATTTTTTTCGGCGCGGCTAGGGTGGTTGAAGACAAATTGCTTCTGTCAACACACAAGAAAAAAGGGCGGGGGGAGGGGATTATGTCGTTAATTTTATTGTCATCTTTTTTCAGTTCTTCTAGGTTCATCCCTCTCCTCCCTCCCCCCCCCCCCCCCCCCCCCCCCCGAGACATTTGACCGTTGACTGTTGATGAAACCGCAGATTTTTCGACGTTACATTGCATTAACCTTCAGCCGGTGCTTCGTTTTGATTCCTAAGCGATACGAGGAGTAACGTGGCTTGTGAAAATATACTTTAGCTGCGTTGGGGTCTTGTTGTTTGTAGCGTTGTCAGCTGTTCCGTGAAATTCTCCATATTGGGTAAAATTAGGGGCTGGGCGTCGATTAAAGGTTCTAGCCCGATTAATCGACACCCTTTAATCGATTAATTAATCGATTAATCGGTTGCGTTCATTTTTATAAATAATATATTAAAAGAATGCAACAAACGTCGTCTTGCCTTTGAAGACTTATTGTACTCTCTGTTACACGGCGCAGGACATTTAGAATTGAGAATGCATATAGTCTCAACAATTCAAAGACTTTCGTCTTTTTTTTTTTGCTCCAGCTCGAAGAAAAAGTTTATCCACTACTCCGACAGGAACCAGTCAGGGCTTGGTGATGCTTTCTTCTTTTTCAAATGGGCCTCGAAGGCGTTGATTGTTGTCTGCGTTTTGGCGAATGGTCGCCTGCAGCGGCGTACATGGGCACTTCGCTCGTAGGTGATACAGAAGCAGACTTACGCTTCCGCTGTAGGAAAATGGCTTTTGCAGATAATTGATGGACTTCCCTTCGAGTTAAAAACTTCACCACTGGAGTTTACTTTAAACCCAAACTTTCCAGCGAGATTGCCTTTCATACTCGTGAACCCGTCCATTTTTACAGGCCGAATACTGTAATAAGTAACCATGGCGTTGTTTGCTTCCGAGCTTGTTTTTCTTATTTGTACTGGGCAGGATGTGTAATAGATCCTCAAGACGTGAAGTTTTGCGATCGCGGGGATGTTCAGGACCGGCTTGTTCGTCGGCCTCGGCATAACTGTAATGTATATCCTGGAACCGTGACACATAGCACCTGGCTGGGAGCAGAGCCGCTTGAACCAGAACGACCAATACACGCCCCGCAGCGTTTTCTTTAAGGGAGGGGAAAGGGAGGTATGGTCACCCTAATTCGGCCAGGTCGTCAGGATAGAGCCATGCGTGTGTTGTTGGGACCGCGTGGTTGTCCGGCAACGTGCAGCGGGCAGCCGAGCCAGGCGAGACTCATGTGGAAATGATCGGAAGCCTGGAGCAGGAGGGGGGCTCTCGCCAATAACTTTGCAAGTTTACATTGACAGGAGAACTAAGAGCACTCGAGAACACTATGAGAACACATTGTAGCAGTGGTCTGCTGCTCATTTTATAATGTCATACAGATCATCGTCCCTGCCTTGACCGACGGTGTGGTCAGTCTTCGCCACGTTCAGGCACGCCCCTTCCCTCTCCCTCACACACTGCCACGCGTCACGCACACCAGGGCCAGACGTCCTTGGCCGCAGTGGCAAATCGTAGCGGACAATGGTGCCATCAGGGGAATCGAGGAGGCCGGAAGACATCCATAATTGCAGGCGTCCTGGCTTCCGCGCGTGGAATGTCCATGGGCAGTAGCTGGGGAAGTGAGTAAAGCCCCCTCCTTTGTCAGGGACGTCCCAGGCTGGCGGGGCGCCGTGCGTCGGAGTCAGACTCAAACGGAGAGGCCGGACGGCAAGACGGCAGATGACACTGGCGT
>JAZHYW010040007.1:0-38905 GCA_037355805.1 Ixodes ricinus
TAAGGTCAGGCGCCGTCAACTTCCCCGAAACATTTGGCGTGGAGACTAAGTTAATGTAGAGGGCAGATGGATATTTTTCTTAGAGCATGAGATGATCTTTAGCAGAACTACAATTCCAAATTTGGATCCTTTCTTCCCTCCATTTGAGCCTAAATTTACTAAGTAAATTGACGTCACCTGATATCAAGTCACGTGAGATGAATTTCCTCATTATATTGAGCGGTAAATGCACGTATGGATGGTCAGAATCATGAGATTTGAGTTCTTCTTCAAATCATTTTAAGCTTTTATAAAACTATCTATATGGGCCTTAGGGCTGCGGGAAAAAAGAATAAATAATTCAATAGGCAAATGATACTGCAGGCTCATTGCCCCTGCTCACATGGATTTCTTAGATATTGTCGTTTCTATAGCTTCGTCACTGGCTAAAATCCCTATAGTGTTCTCCATGATTGGCGGTGTCAGTGTTCTGCAAATGAGTGAAATCAGAGATGTTATCTCTTAGAATTAATAGTCAACGTCGGTTACTTATAAAGTGAAATGGAGTATGCATCGAGCGTTTGGGATAGCTTTATGCGGGGAAATTAGGTGCGACTATTCACAACAAAAAGAGATAGCGAAATTTGGAAAGATAATATCGGAAACTTTGATGGCCTTTCTGTAGGGTGAAATTGGGGAGTTCGTGTATATCGTTCTTTACATTCCGGCAGAGATACCCATACCAGCATGTGCAATAAAAAATACATGTGAAATATATTCTGTTCAGTATCGTGTAGGGTTATCAGAGTGCGAAAACTATCTGCTTTCAACTTGTTCTCATCTCGTCAAAGCTATTGCCTAAGAATCTTTTTTTTTCCTTCGTTAAACTTCATTCACCGAACCAAACAACCATGTCGTTAGGGTTACTCTGGGCCCTCTGGTTTACGCCTCCAGCTCTGAGTCTGTTTATGGTTGCAGTGTTTTTTAGTTCTTACCCTTTCTATAGTTTTAGGCCTCCACCTCTCGTGTGTTCAAATTGTGGCAAATTTTGGCAACTTTGGCTAAACGAAGTTTTTGTCACCAGAGATGAATTTTTGTTCATTTATTTTTCTAAGGGGGGAGGAGGAGGCGGATACGGATGTGGGGAAAACGAGACGTTGAGGTAATAAAAGATATATGAAGCACAGACATGCCATACGTCTGCAAAACCGGCGCTTCTAAAGAAGACGCAATTATTCCTGTCACATATATATGAGAGTTAAGTGAGAATGGTTACAACAAGTTATAACTTAGATGACTTAAAAGCGCAGAAAACACGGACGAAGAAGAGACACCTACTACAAGGACTGGCGCTAACTTTTAACTTTCAACAATGTCCGTGTTTTTAGCGCTTTTAAGCCCTCCAGATCACAATGAACCAACTAACCCAATCCAAAGTTTCAATCTAAGTTATTACATTTTCTCCTAAAGCCCGATAAGCAAAATTGCTATGCGCGAAGAGGGGAGTGGAAAATATCAAAGGCCAAGTTTAATCACATTCGAAGGACAATGCGGTGTGTTTCGCATGTTGGATGTATAATGTTCCAGAATTTTGTCGCGACTTGTTTAACGGGTAATATACTTAAGTTAAATTACAGATTTTTTTATATTTTTAGGGAGCTTCCTGGTGACACAAGCGGCTGGTCAAGCCATGATTGCCAACAAAGTTACCGACGGCGCCATCGTGAACATATCAAGCATGATGGCGAAAATAATTCACAATGGAGTGGGCGCGTACTCGGCCTCTAAGGCAGGAGTCGTGGCGCTCACCAAAGTGGCAGCGAAGGAGCTGGCTTCCCACGGCATTCGGGTCAACGTCGTTCTACCTAGTATCATTGAAACACCATTGTCCTCCTCGTGCAACACTTCAGAGTTTCTGTCCCAGGTCTCGGCCCGCATTCCCCTAGGAAGAGCCGGTCTTCCAGAAGAGGTGGCCGAAGTCGTTAAGTTTCTCTGCAGCTCCCGAAGCAGCTTTATGACTGGCTCGGCCGTTGATATTTCTGGCGGCGTGTGAAGCATGATTCAGGCGGCTTCGTTGGTGGTGTTCAGAGTGATTGAGGCGACAGCAACGACAAAGTCAACGGGAAAAGAGTGCGCGGGACACAATGTGGAAAGCAGTAAAGAAGTGATTTCGTGACGCAGTCACGAAAACAGGTTGTCCCGGCAGTTCTGGTGTCACGGTCGTTGCGGAAGTTGAGGTTCCTGAGGACACAACCGACGCAAATCTGTGAACCTGCCTGTATGGAAGCGTGCGGCTTGCGGGCAAGTTTCAATGTGTTTCTTTAAAGTAAACAGTCATCATCTCTTTCGATCGGAAGCATATGTTACAACCTTTGACACGCCCGAAATCTGGCTCAGATATTACCTACGTTCCACAGCCCAAAACTAAAATGATTTTATAATGGATTGTGTTTGTATTTCTGTCCATGCGCAACTACAATTATACATCTAGAGTAGCCTCGAGATGTCCCATGTCCCAGCTTCTCGGCCAAGCTCGCAGGACACCAATAATTTAAAGAGCTACAGCTGAGAAGCTCTTCTATTGAGCGTAAGTAGCGAAAGCACTAACCCCTTTTTTGAAGGAACAAAGAGCGGGTTGGTGAAAATGCAAGAGCCAAAAAAGAATAAAAACATTTAGGGACAAGGACATACAGCTGTCTGTCCTTGTCCCTAAGTGTTTTTATTCTTTCTTTGAATCTTGAACCCCTTTTTTGTTGGCGTTTCCAGTCGAGATCGCGAAGGGTACAGTGATAAGACAATAAATAATTTTGTATTAGGACAACATCAAAAAACGTTTTTTATTAAAAAAAACGAGTTTGAGAAATGCACATCATGTTTGGGAAAATTAAAAACTCATACCTGGTGCGGGGAATTTAATTTTGGCTAAAGAATGGTTTTATTTTGTTAATCGCTATTATCCCTAGCCGTATCACAGAGTTAGTGATACGCGACATTTCATGTTTGCCAAGTTGTATGAGGCAGGAACCGGGGTCAAGTGTCGTTAAGGCAAGGAGATATCGGAAATTTTTTA
Source organism: Ixodes ricinus (assembly GCA_037355805.1). Lineage (NCBI taxonomy): Eukaryota > Metazoa > Arthropoda > Arachnida > Ixodida > Ixodidae > Ixodes > Ixodes ricinus. Next base: position 3,050 of record JAZHYW010040007.1, read on the forward strand.
AAGGTTCTGAGAGTCAATGGCGACAATGGCATGGGACTATAGAAACGTCCCAATTACTCATTATGTTCGGGATGAGGTTTGGCGTTCTTCAATAAATGTTAACAAAAGAATGTTCAAACATATACTTTAGGATGAGCTCAACTAAATCTGTTACATTCACAAGCCCGAGTACCCCTTCATTGGGGTTCCTCCTTCGAAGAAGGGGAAAAGCGAAAATCGCTACGTCGGTGGTTGTTGGGCGCAATTGTTGCCCTTCGCCCATTGTTGACCCACTGGTGTCGCCCTTTTGTGCCCTTTTGCGGGGTTGGGCTGGTGTTGGGACCTCCGGGTTCCTTTCTCCCTGTCGGTCTTTCCTGGGTTGTTTCTTGGTGTGGCCCAGTTTTTTTCTAAGTACAGTTCCCAATTGGCTTTTTGGTGAAATTCCCATTTGATCCAAGGATTCAGTAAATTTATATTGAATTGGTTTTAATATTAGCTGTGCCTACACCCAGGCGGTACCGATCAAGGATCAGATATATTTTTCATTCTTTTAATTTCCTCTCCTTAGCTAGCTAGTTCAACAAGACATTCGCATAAATCATTGCTTCTTTGAAAACATCTTCCTATACGAAAAATGCACAAATATAAAGTATCTTTTTGAGCATCGAAAGCCTTTGTATTCGGTTAAAAAACAAGCATGCAGTAAATGAGTAATGCACTTGTTATAAGTATGCACGCGTAAGTCGGCTGATATGGCTGTACTGACGAACAAAATAATATTACCAGAACGAGGGTCCCACCTTGATGGTTAGAACATTCTTTTAGTTCTCTTTCCACTTTCTTCGTGTGTTATTTATTTACGTATTTATTTATTTATTTGCATACCTTCCAGGCCAAAAGGGCATTACAAGAGAAACTAAAAACCAGAGCAAAACTACGTGAAAGTTGTAAAAAGTGCGGCAAAAAAGAAAATGAGATATTCAGGGCACTTGGACAAACACTCATCTACAGACATTGTGAAAGAGAGTAAAACAAACAGGACATAGGAAGATATATGTTCCTTTTTGTGTGCTCTGTTTTCTCGAGAAGCAGTACCAACTGGCTCGGTCTTCAACAATACCTCTGAATTACAACGACCGTTTTAAAAGCGGCTGCGTAGGTAGTTGGGGCTATTCACACAATCAGGCGGCTCCATTCAATGCTAGTCCTAAGAGTACATGGAACAAAACACACGTTGGTGTGGCAAGATTGGACGCCTTATTATGACAGTGGGTTTTACGAAATTTAATAAATTTTATTATCTTATTCTTTTATACTTTCATCATTCCGTAAAAACGCCATAGAAGGAGATACAACCAAAGCAGGAAACGCCACATAACACAAAAAATAAAATAATAAATAAAAAAACTTTGCAGTCAAGACAACTACTCAACAAAAAGGTGCTTAAGTACCGCGCCGTTAAAAATATTAGTGATTGTGAGCTGATAACACTTTTAGAAAGATTGTTCCACTCGCTAATAGTGTTTGAAAAAAAGGATGCTTTGAACAATGATGTTCTATATAACGGCTCAATGATCGTTAAATTCTGTTTGTTTTTCCTAAGCGAGGCTTTGTTAAATTCCGATTAATTATAGTGCCGATTAACTAAATGCCGAATAATTAAAGTGAAGATTGCATGATTTAGCGCCACGATGATAGTTAAATCGTCTAACGTCTTTTAATAGAGTTCGTGGCAATTGGCGACAGCGTCTGACCAATTGGTCAAACCCAGTCGCCAATTGGTCAAGATGTTGTATGGGATGCTCACACAAAGTCGTCCTCCCAAGTTCTCCAGAAAGTGCAAAGAAAAGCATTATGGTACGCGTACAGACGCTACAATTTTGTTTCTTCGATATCCTACTTATGTATCTTGTGGAGAGTGCATAATCTAGAGCCACGATGATAGTTGAATCGTCCAAATATTTTTAATAGAGTTCGTGGCATTTGGCTACAGCGTCCTCTATTGAAAATTCATCACAGTACGTAATTTGGGACACTGACTGCCAGATCAGCAGCCCTGGTGGAACGTGCCCTGATGGTCCAGCATGTGACGTCTGGCCATTTTGTTCAGCGAAATTTCGTCGACAACATTCGGTTTTCCCAAGCTAGTCGTAAAAAAGAATGTAAATATCGCCAAATGCGTCGACAAAACAAAATGCTCAAAAAGATTCCAAAGAAAAAAAAAGCAAACCCGTCACGGGGATCTGGACCATGGACCGCTTGCTCATGAGGCAGACGTCTTGCCACGAAGCCACACTGCAGCTTCAAAGAACTCGGTTTGAGAACTCGTTTTATACGAGACTTTCGGGAGGCACTTGAACGTGTGAGTGTAGTACCGTCGGACGGCACTCGAACGCTCTGCAAGAGTGCCATCGGACGGTACTCTAGACACTGGGGTGTGGTTAACGCAGCTCCCCAAGTGATACACGCGTAGTTCTGACTCTCTTCACGGACGGCAATTCAACTATCATCGTGGTGCTAGATCATGCAATGCTTCACAAGGTACATAATTAGGATATCGAAGACACAAAACTGTAATTGGTCAGACGCACTCCCCAATTGCCACGAACTTTGTTAAAGAATATTTAGACGATTCAACTATCATCGTGGTGCTAGATCATGCAATCTTCACAAGGTACATAATTAGGATATCGAAGACACAAAACTGTAATTCGTCAGACGCACTCACAACTGCCACTGAACTCTTGTTGAGGAGAATATTTAGACGATTCAACTATCATCGTGGTGCTAGATCATGCAATCTTCACAAGGTACATAATTAGGATATCGAAGCACACAAAACTGTAATTGGTCAGACGCACTCCAATTGCCACGAACTTTGTTGAAAACTATTTAGGCGATTCAACTATCATCGTGGTGCTAGATCGATGCAATCTTCGACAAGCGTACATAATTAAGGATATCGGAAGCACCTAGCTCGTCATATCGTCTAACATCAGCGGTTGCCACGAACGTCCAGAAATATTCAGATGATTAATTATCATCATGATCTGACATGCGGTATTCACAAGGACATAATTACTTTCGAAGTACTCAAATACTGTAATTGTTGACGCATCATAGACAATCTTTGTTAAAAGAACATTTAAGATTCATGACTATATCGCGGTGCTAGACTGCACCAGGAAATCATTAGGATAAGCCAACTAATGGTCAGACGATCCCAATTGCCACGAACTTTGAAAATACTTGACGATTCAACTATCATCGTGGTGCTAGATCATGCAATCTTCACAGGTACATTTAGGATATCGAAGTACACAAAACTGTAATTGGTCAGACGCACTCCAGTTGCCACGAACTTTGTTAAAAAATATTTAGACGATTCAACTATCATCGTGGTGCTAGATCATGCAGTCTTCACAAGGTACATAATTAGGATATCGAAGACACAAAACTGTAATTGGTCAGACGCACTCCCCAATTGCCACGAACTTTGTTAAAAAATATTTAGACGATTCAACTATCATCGTGGTGCTAGATCATGCAATCTTCACAAGGTACATAATTAGGATATCGAAGACACAAAACTGTAATTGGTCAGACGCACTCCCCAATTGCCACGAACTTTGTTAAAAAATATTTAGACGATTCAACTATCATCGTGGTGCTAGATCATGCAATCTTCACAAGGTACATAATTAGGATATCGAAGATCACAAAAACTGTAATTGGTCAGACGCACTCCCCAATTGCCACGAACTTTGTTAAAAAATATTTAGACGATTCAACTATCATCGTGGTGCTAGATCATGCAATCTTCACAAGGTACATAATTAGATATCGAAGACACAAAACTGTAATTGGTCAGACGCACTCCCCAATTGCCACGAACTTTGTTAAAAATATTTAGACGATTCAACTATCATCGTGGTGCTAGATCATGCAATCTTCACAAGGTACATAATTAGGATATCGAAGACACAAAACTGTAATTGGTCAGACGCACTCCCAATTGCCACGAACTTGTTAAAAAATATTTAGACGATTCAACTATCATCGTGGTGCTAGATCATGCAATCTTCACAAGGTACATAATTAGATATCGAAGACACAAAACTGTAATTGGTCAGACGCACTCCCCAATTGCCACGAACTCTGGGTATGACATTTAGACGATTCAACTATCATCGTGGTGCTAGATCATGCAATGTCACAAGGTACATAATTAGGATATCGAAGACACAAAACTGTAATTGGTCAGACGCACTCCCCAATTGCCACGAACTTGTTAAAAAATATTTAGACGATTCAACTATCACTCGTGGTGCTAGACCATGGCAATCTTCGCGAGCGTACATAATTAGGATATCGAAGACACAAAACTGTAATTGGTCAGACGCACTCCCCAATTGCCACGAACTTTGTTAAAAAACTATTTAGACGATTCAACTATCATCGTGGTGCTAGATCATGCAATCTTCACAAGGTACATAATTAGGATATCGAAGACACAAAACTGTAATTGGTCAGACGCACTCTCCAATTGTCCACGAACTTTGTTAAAAAATATTTAGACGATTCAACTATCGATCGTGGTGCTAGATCATGCAATCTTCACAAGGTACATAATTAGGGATATCGAAGACACAAAACTGTAATTGGTCAGACGCACTCCCCAATTGCCACGAACTTTGTTAAAAATGCTTAGACGATTCAACTGATCATCGGTGCTAGATCATGCAATCTTCACAAGGTACATAATTAGGATATCGAAGACACAAAACTGTAATTGGTCAGACGCACTCCCCAATTGCCACGAACTTTGTTTAAAAATATTTAGACGATTCAACTATCATCGTGGTGCTAGATCATGCAATCTTCAGCAAGGTACATAATTAGGATATCGAAGACACAAAACTGTAATTGGTCAGACGCACTCCTGCAGTTGCCACGAACTTTGTTAAAAACGATTTAGACGATTCAACTATCATCGTGGCGCTAGATCATGCAATCTTCACAAGGTACATAATTAGGATATCGAAGACACAAAACTGTAGCGTCTGTACGCGTACCATAATGCTTTTTTTTTGCACTTTCTGGAGAACTTGGGAAGACGACTTTGTGTAGTATCTCATACAACATTTACGTATTCTAATATAGGCTTAATTAAACCTCTATAGGCCGCCAACTTTGGCTACGCTGTGCAATGCCAAAGGTGGCATTAAAAAAAGTAGTTCAGCAAAGCCTTTTGAGCAATAAAGTTGACATGAGCGTTCCAGTTAAAATCAGAAGTAAATAATTATTAATTAACCCCACTAATGCAAGGTGTATCATATGTAATAAAAACAAAGAGACGCAAATATTTTCACATAATCTCTTAGACAGGGCGCGAATGCATGGTGTAACAAATCAGATCCATACCACGAGCAATATAGTGCAATAAGCCACCCTCAGGTGCTTCCGTGCATTCGGGTCTTGGATGAAGTCGTGTTTAACTGGCGCGCCAATTGGCATCGGAACTTGGTAACTACGAGGGTTTCGCATTGCTGCGTTTGTTAAGTCGTTAAGTTAAGACAGGTAAGAAAATATCTTACTAAAACTTACACTTTTGTAGCTAGGCAAACATGTATTTCCCGTTTTGTGGGAAGCCGAGGTTATAGTTCATCAAGCTAGCTTTTTACCGGACATGATGCATATTTCATTTAGGGAGGATACTTTACTCCGTTGATTGGCCGCCTAATTTGCCTTGTGTTGTTTTATAACAATGATTTTTCTGAGGAATAGCGTGTGCAGACTTCTATTCTCATGTTAGAAAATACCTGGATCGGTGTAAACATATCGTAATGCATTTAGGAATCAATTTCCAACAAGTAGAACCTAATTCATATGCAGAACCAGCGTTGTATGTACTGATATTTGTTACGCAGTAGAAATATGGCGAACTCCATCACGAAAGAAAAAACTCAAGACATTTTATTTTTCGATGACAGCGACGGCTGGGATGATTCGCATTTGGAACCTGATGGTAAGAAGATTCTGCCAGCCGCAGCGATGAACAAATTTCAGATGCTGCTTCAGACGCTCCAAGCTTCAGTGCCGGGACTGGAGCAAGTGTGGAGCGGAAGAAAAAAGCATTCTTCATTCCCGCATTGCAAACAAAATTTCGAGGAAACTCAGCCCTGCCTTCCAAAACAGGGGCAATGGAAACACCATTTCAGTTTTCGTTTCGCTATTTCTTTACAGACGAACAGATATGGATTCATTGCTGAGCCTTACAGCGTACTGGTCGACGCTGGTAAGCCAACACAGTGACTCCAGCTGATGTAAGAGCGTATCTGGGAGTCTCCATGTACATGTAACTGGTGACTTGCCAAGTGTCCGAAACTACTGGGACGCAAAGGTCTGAAACAAGGATGCACCTTCAATATTGTCTGAGAGCAGATTCGAAAACATAAGGCGGTTCTTGCTGCTTCTGCAACGATAAAGAGATTGGCATTTTTAAATAGACATGTTACAACCTTTTTAAAGTCTATCGAAATCTTCAGGATAAGATTCCTTTCAGTACCTAACGGATAATACCTCTCACTGGACCAGCAAATGTGCAGAACTAAAGCACGGTATTTTTTAAGCAATATATATGCCGCATAATTAAGGCTACAAGCTTTTCGTGCTTAGTTGCTTGTCTGGATATGCTAATAAAGTCGAGATTCACAATGGACAAGAAAACTTCCATCCCGAAAACGACCAGAGAAGCCAGACCTCGGCGCCACCTAAAATGTTGTTTTGAAACACAGCAGGCAAATTAAAAAGAGCGTGAAGCAAAAGTATTCTTATGATAATTATCACACTTCACCCTAAGCTGTGGTGTGCCAGACAAAACAGGGGATTCTTTCCTTAGGCTCTGTGAGGAGGAATCGTGTCTAAAGCTGCCAGCTCCCGGTTGACAAAAAAACTGAAAATCACAAGAAAGGGAACAGCAGTAGAGAATGTCACGCGGATCGATGGCGTTGATGTGACAGCGGTCGTCAGGAAGGAAAACAAGATTGAACTCCTCTCGGTGTTCGCGTGAGTAGGTTCAAAGGCACAAGTGGAGCGATACGATCGCAAGGTAAAAGCTAAGCTCAATGTTGAATGTCCCAACATCATCGTTCAATATAACCTACACATGGGTGGAGCGGACCTCCTGGGTGGAGTCGTGGGACAGTACAAGATTCTCATGCGATCGAGGAAATGGTACTTCAAGCTAATCTACCACCTCATTGACCTTACCGTGGTAAACTCGTGGCTTCTATTTAAAAGAAGCAAAAGAAGTTCCACCACAGTTCGTCTTGCTACTTTCCGGAAAGAGGTCGTGCGGTGTCTTTCACAGAAGGGAGCAGTGGTAACAACAAACGACAGACGGCCACTAGAACTTTAACGCGAGATTCAAGCAAAGAAGAAGAAAGGACCTGCCGGGGGCGCATGTTCCTCCTCGGAACATCCGGCTGGATAAGCTGAGCCATTGGCCAAAGTGGATGGATTCGAGGCAGCGCTGCCCAGCGCTCACTTTCGTAAGTGCGAAGTGCATTGCGTAGCACATTGCTTGAAAAACAAAATGTTTTTACGCTGTTCACAAAACAGTGTCTATAAATGTACCATGCATCATATATGATACAAACACTTGTCTGTTAATTTGTAAAGATAAAAATAAAGCTCAATTTCTTTTTTGATTGTTGTTAGTTCCTTGATGTGCTATAGACCGAAAAAAACGTTTTCATCCATATATAAAAAATCACGCACTTCAATGTTCAAACACCTAGATATCGAAATCAGTTAACAAACACAAGTGGTTCAGCAATAAAAAGTATGTAAAATACAAGAGGGTACTTTTTACGTCAGGCATTTCAACAGACTTTTTGCAATTCAAAGTCACATATTCCATCTTAAATACAATGAATGCATTAAGGCAAGTGAAAAGGCCAAAAGGTGTCGATGCCGTGATTGCGTTAACATATTGCTTTACCTGCATGATGTTAATTGTTCAAATCAGAAGCTGCTAAGTGGTAGAAGCACAGCCGTTATTATGGCGAGTATGACTTGTGATTGGTATTGCGTCAATATTGTCAATATTCAAACGTATTAAACCTGTTGCAGAAATAAAATGTTTAGGTGAGAATGTAAGCCTACACGAAATTTTGTTGAGATGCATCACTTCCCCATTCAAAAAAGGTTTACGTCATTGCAATTATACCTGCTATTGTATTCATTCTCGTGCTTTGTGTGGCGTAATGTTTATGCATTTGTGATTTACCAGTCTCAGGTCTTCTCTAAAGTTACATTAATTATGTGCAATGTGCTTCATATATACATTTCGATCATTTCATTGTTACAGTGTATGTTTTAACTTATAAGTACTAAATATACTGGGTAAGTATTACTTTCTAACATGTATAATATACTATAACAACAAGACTGAAACTTTTAATAAATTCGCAAGGCACCCTGTTGTCATATGTGCCATCAGTGAGTATACTGTTGCCAGTTTTGACTGTGCATCAAGAAAACAGAATTTAGTGGTGAATACATTAGTCAAGCAATGTATCAGCTCCCAAAATAATAAGAATGATGAAGTGGCCTAACTATGAGAACTGACAAAACATCACTCTAGTTAATATAATCGTATGGTGCCTGGAGCGCATCTCCGACTGGTGTGCTTACCGCGTCCAAAAAAGTGGTCCCCCGATTTCCGCCTGATGACGTCATAGAAATGTCATGATGTCGGTGGTCGCGATCCTGACGGTGTCCCAATAGCTGTGTTGTATGTGGCAGACGCCTGTTCTGCTGCAGGTCGCTCTTCACTGTGACAGTCCACGGAAGCTTCGGCAGACAGAAATTGGGACGCCGTGACGACAGCGACACTGGCGTTCGCTTGTGCTATTCGCAGTTTTTCGGTAGCATTTCTACGACCAACCGTCAGGATCGCGACATGCAACAGCATGACACTTCAACTTCTGTGACGTCATTTGTTGCCGATTTCGGGGCCACTTTTGATGTATGGACAGCGTAGGACGCTAAACACACCAGTCGAATACGTGCTGCATGCACGATAATAATAGTAACTTTAATTTTGAATAATCGAGTGTTGTATTTAAAAAAATACAGGTCCATATATGTGAACGGTGTGGTTGTAATACCCACGCACCCCAGACCACTTGTCACAAAGATATTTATTGAAATCTTCTAGAGGGTACCGTCTTTGAAGCCTTAGGGTTTTAATGATCGGATCGTCTTCTTTTAAAATAATATTGTGATAAACTAACGTCGCTTTTTTGTGGCTTCGACCACATCAATATTTTGAAGAGTAATGTCAATGGGCAAGGAGGATTATCGATCCTTCTTGTGTAACTAGATGGGTAACATGGCAGATAATTGTCAGAGCCGAAGCAAATACCCCAGATAGCCTTCGTGTTAGCACTGTGGGAGGCGGGGACATAAAGTTGAAAGATGCAACAAGAGGCCTTGCAATAAACTCCCAGTTTCTTGCCTGTGGATAGCATCAGATGAAGGGCAAGGGGAACCGGACGAAGCCTACATTATTTTGAGGAATAGAGTCTGGATTCCAGTTGTAAATGAAACCGTAGGACGGGCAACCAAGTTCTTCGTAGAGAATATATTTGTAGTCAAGGTAGTTTCGGAAAGCAAAGTGTTACAGTGCTGCGAGATACTGGTTGCAGTACCGCAATTATGAGGAAGAGCTTCGTTCCCGCGGGAAGCTACACGGGCAGCTCACGCCCGGTATTTTTGTTAGATATAATTTAAAAATATCTAGCAAAAGCAGAGGTATTTGTTACCATGCTTTTTTCACTGGAAAGGTCATTGCAAAATGCATCGACAACCCATTATACGTTTTAGTGCTTAGTAACATCACCCAGGTGACAGAGGCACACGAGCCGGACTCCGCCTGGAATTGCGACCAACAGGTGAGCAACGAAGTGCCACCGCGGACTGAACAGGATGTGGGTCGCGAGAACAGGAAAGATAACGTAATTGAGAAGAACGGAATTGATTCACCAGGGCACCACTCGAGCAGTCAGCGTCAACATTCGACAAGGCTAGAAGCGAACATCGCCGGGCTTCAAAAATCGGAGAAGAACAGTTACGAGAGAAAACAGCCTCCACTAAACTTGCATCAGGTTCCAATCCTAAAAACGATACCCCAGGAGATTTCGAAAAACAAATTTGTTGTGTTTATGTTAAACAGCCGGAGGTTAGAGGAGATTTCGAGAAAGCAGAGGAATGACGCGCTCATGAATACGTGCTACGACAGCGCTGGCAAGGGGATAACGAAGCACAAATGCCGCACAAGACACAAGATGGTGATCCGTGCCAACTTGCGTTTTCAAAGTTGCTTGTTTTTCACTGGAAAAACCATCGAGCACTTCGTGCTCTTAAGGAGATAGAGGTAAACCGTATTGGCAATCACTCACGATGGCATCATGTCTGGGCACCAATGCAAGGAGAACACGCTGACATTGGCAACAGAAAAGTTCCTCTGGCCCGGAATTCAGACTGACATCAAGAGATATGTTCCCTTGTGCGACGTCTGCCAACGAACAGTATCAAAATGCACAGTGCCTATATTCGAGGCACCATTCAAGAAGGTGGCGGACGACATCATCCGAACAACAAACCAACGGCAAGGTCGTGCAACCAATATATTTTGACGATGGTGGACATGGTCAGAACGTACCAGGACGCTCTTGCCTTGAGGAATATTGGGACGGAGCAAGTGCCAGAAGGGCTGGTATATATGTTTGCCAGATACGGAATTTTATCTGATTACCTTCGCGATCGAAGATCCTGCTTCACCTCATATCTCTTGAAGGAGGTCAGCAGACTTCTGTCTGTGAAGCGTCTATTAACCGCCCCTTACCACCCAATGGCGAATGGATTAGTGAAGAGAATTAACGGGAGCATCGAACAGATGATAAAACAAATGTGTTAGGAGAGGCTCAAGGACTGGGATTTGCACCTACCGGCACTGTTGTTCGGTTACAGAGTAGTCCCGCAAGCGAGCCTGAGGTTCTCACCCTTTGATTCGCTCTATAGGCGAAAAGTACGTGGAACTTTGGCCATCCTCAGTGATATTTGGTCCGTCGAATCACTCACAGATCACCTCAAGACAACCTGCACGCACGTGCTAGCGCTAAGAAATAAACTCCGCCTTTGTATCTACGTTGTATATATATTTTGATCTGTCATCTCCCCTTTTAGTATACCTGAAGAAGACCGTTTGGTTGATACGTTGTTCCCCTCCTTTCCTCTGACAGATCTCCTTTCCTACCCGTACGAATACATTAACAGTGCCCGACAGAACCTTACATCTTTGGCTTACTATTGTTTGGAAGAAGCCAAGGGAAAGCACACGAATAACTATGACAACAAAGCCTCAACCGTCCACTTAGCCCGGGGGACTTGGTTCTTATTTTGCTTCCTAGCGATTAGCAATAACCTCATTGTGCAATGGAAGGCGCCCTTTGAAATCGCAAACAAGAGCGAAGTCGACTATGAGCTTCATGACGGAGGAAGAAAAAAGTTATTAAGAAGGATCAAGTGTTGAGGTTGATTGACCAGTACCAATCTCTCTTTTCGGACCGACTTCGCCGGACCACGTGTGAGCTGAAGCTGAGTGCAGTGTAGCCAGTCCGCGTGAGGCAATGTGGGTGCCCTTTGTGGTCCAAGGTGTGGTAGAAAAGGAGATTGCTGAAATGCTTCAACTGAATGTGATCGAGCGGTGCACATCGCCCTACAACGCACCGGTCGCAATCGTTAAAAAGGAAGACAGGTACAACACGTTTTGTGTTCATTACCGAAGATTGAATGACGTGTTGAAGGTGGACGCAGAGCCAATTGGACCTTTTCCGAGAAGCGTTCTGCGCACGCGCGAGCGCCCGATGCCAAGCGGCGGAAGTTGGCACCAAAAATCGAGGAAATTCGGAAGGAGGCTGTAGATCAGAGAGTAGCAAACGTAATTGCAGCATACATATAATTGTGTTACGCAAAAAAAGAAAGCGGACGGAAAGAATAACACGACGTTTAAGTGGACGCCACGGATGCCCCACTTGGACGGCGCGTTGGGTACGCCCCGCTGCTCAGAGAACGAAGAAACTGGTAGCGTAGCTCCCATTATCGATTGGTAGCGCAGGTAGGTCCCTTCCTTGATTTTTAGTTCGTGCAGCCACCGCCTGGTGCCGTCGGTATGTGAAAAAGGTCCATTGCAAGGATAGACGTCACCTTTGCTAACGTAGGATGAAATAGGTCATTTTTCAAGTTCTACTTATCGAAAGAATATTTGAAAATCCGTTGGAGGAGTCAGTCTAGGAGAAGGCGGCGTTATCATCGGGGAGCGGACATTACTAGTTCAAGTTTAAGCCGCTTGGGCTGTACACCGCATCGGCAATCTTCATGAGGCTGATAACAAAGCAGCTTAATGGAATCCTTGACGCTCATCACTACATCGATGATCTTTACATCGCATCAGACTCATGGACAGAGCACGTGAAACCACTGATGACAATTTTTGATCGAGTGAAGTCCGCCATCACCACAGCGTGGCCAAAAAAATGGTAGGCAGGATTCACTGGGACAGCCTTTCTCGGGCGTGAGCAAAGCGGAGGTCAAATCGTGCTTAATGCCGACATTTTTAGGATTTAAGACGCGACGAGACAGGTGACTAAGCGCCAAGTTAGGTCGTCCCCTGGATTAACTGGCTACTATCCCGAGTTTGTGGCGAATTACGCGGATCTTGCTTCTCCTTTGGTGGAACTTACGAAGAAAGGAGCACGAAATGAAGTTCAGTATGGTGAAGGGCAGGAGTATTTTTAGAACTTGAAAGATTACTTTTAAAGATCACCTATCGTTTTGGCTGCAGATCGGTGAGAAGCCGTTTATTTTGGGAAGGGTTGCATCTTATGCATGCTTGGCTGCAGTATTACTGCAGGAAAGCGAGGGCCTTCTTCAAGCTGTTGCATACGCTAGCAGGAAGCTGAGCAAACCATAGAATAATTATGCCACAATAAAAAAGTGTGCTTGGCCATTGTGTGGGCCGGTCGGTGATTTCGTCCATTTCTTTTAGGCAGAGAGTTCAAGGTACAAAACGATCATAGGTCATTGGAATTTATTTTTTGAATAAAGTGGAGCAAACTAATAGTTGATTGAGGCGATGGAGTATGTGGCTGCAAGATTAGAACTTTCACGTAGAGTACATCAGAGGATCGGACAATGTAGGGGCAGACCTTTTGAGTCGCATTGAGATATGAGGTGATAATGAAATCACGACTGATAAATGAATACGTATTTCGTTAATTATTTAAATGTGGACTTTATGGTAAGCTATTTATTTCGCCATCGGTGAATACTGCTTGAACATGTGCTTGGCTGCTACATAATGAAAGTGATTGTGTAAGAACGTGTGTCGGCGACCACGGGGATGCATGTCACGTGCAGGAATCTTCATGGGAAGAAGTTTTGAAAAGGGGGGGGGGTATGTCATGATTTGATGACATTGTTTATTTCAAGACAATGTGGACAACAAAGAAGATGAGCAGGAGAAGAGCACGAGCACGGAGAGCGTGCCACTGAGCGGGCGTGTGGAAGGCGGGAGACTGACCGCAACAGGTGGTTCAAGTGGCGACCGACAGCTGTCACGGCCAACTAAGCGCTTAACCGTGTCAAGGAAGCCGTCTCTTGACTCCAACGACCGGGGCTTCCACGTAGTGCGCCTAGAGAAGCCTACCGCTCCAACGCCTCGAGTTACCTGACATGATCAAGGCGAATGTGCCCCCTTTCCTGGGGACCCGCCACCAAATGGACTAGTGGGCCAAACGTCGAGACCAAATGTGACTATGACTGTGACCGTACATTTGCTTGTCTCATAGCGCTCACATTGAATCTGCCTATTATTTATTTCCTTCTAATTCAAACGGCTATTTTTGCTTACCTTAATATCCCCTTGCGGTAAATATTGTCAGGAATGACAAGGTAAAACAAACAATAACTAGGGAAAATGAAACGTTTAATGGGGGCGAACTTGCGCCCAAGAATAAAAAGGAAACAGAAGATAATAGCAGAGCGGCGCGGGCGTCGAATTCGGCGAAAGAGCAGAGTCCAACGTTGGGGCAAAAGTGACTGCAGATAGCCACGCGGAGCCCCTTATGTACGAGCGTTGGCTTCTGGAACAATCGGCCTAGAGTGTTGGGCGACTGGAACATTCGGAACTCGATCAGACGAGAACGTTTCTCGAATTCACGAGAACGCAATGTCGAAAGAATAAATGAAAGAACACTCCACTGACTGGAATCGAACCTAGACTTTCCGCGCGACAGTCAAGCGCGGTAACCACTCGGCCACACACGCGGTCGTGCGCCGACGAGCCTGGCAATATACAACTTATTTCTAATCCTCGCAATCCATATGGTCTCTGTCTTCCCTTTTCCAGGACGATCGTGACATGCTTCTAAAATCAGTATATTATGTCCGCACTTGCCTGAGAATAGGCTTATTTGTGGATGGTGTTTCATATGTCAGTACGAATATCTCCGAAATAAGAACGCCCTAATAATTTTTCTCAACTGCCATGTGCCGCGTTCAGTACTCTTATTAAGTGAATTTGTCAGCCGACGAAATTGTTTTTCCAAATTTTTTCCCAAAGTTTTTCCAACTAGCCCACCAGATGACTTGTATGCCCCTAAGTCAGAGCGGAGCTTGACGCCTAGAGCCTTATGTCTAATCGAAACACTCCAAACGAACTACGTCATGGAACTCTTTCTTCTTTTTGTAAGATGTGCTATCCTAGGCTAAACCAGTAAAGAGCAATGTGATTTCGAGCTTTTTATATGTCTGCCTTTTTGTGTGTATTTTAAAGCGACTAACATCTTAAGAACCTGGGGTGCTGCTTATTGTGTTCGCGCTTCTCCCTTCGGTATTGGTCTTTATGTGTTGTTTTCGGCTAATGCCACAAACTCAACTGCCGCTGAGCGACAACAGCATGCCCAGGGTTCACCATACCCTGAGTTTCCTAAGTTAGTCATAGCCTTAGAGTGTTCTCTGGCTTACGATGATACGAAGTACTGTAAACAAATTTTTTTTCGCAGGCTCCATATTTCGCAAATTAGGCCAAAGCTAGCTTGAAACATTTCGCAGGTTCTAACTTTTGCGACGAGGTGGAAATTTAATATAGATTCCAACGTGTTTACATTTAACCGGAATTGTTCGCCGGACCTAGTTTTTCGCGAATTGTAGGCGATTCGCGAAATTTGCAAAAATTAGGTGCTCGCGACAATTGAGTCGTTTGCAGTATGGTTTGTTTCATACAAAGTTTATACATATTCGTTGTATGAGTTCTGGCGTATAATTCGGTCACAACGACCTAGCAATGTTACTTTAATAGAACACCTCCACTCAAAAAATAAAAAAGGATCTGCGCTATTTTTGTTTTGTTTTCATCAAACGAAAACATTCAATCACAGGCAGCACATGAATTATTCTCTTAAATGAAGAAGTTCGGAACGCGATTCTATACGAAAAAGAATATTTGCGCCGGAAAACTTGACAAGCGAAACCTCACCCTCATTGTTTCGTGGGCCATTGCATTTTTGTTTTTTGTCTAATGGTATGCTGAATTTAGTCATTTACTACTACCGCCTCAAAACGTCGTCTTCAGAAAATAAAAACGCAGTATTACGGTGCCTTATCTGCTTATAGGTCTACGCATGATAGCAAACGCAAAAACACGAGGAGCGCAGTGACGATGCACTTTGGCGCTGCTTGATCGCCGCATAGGATTGCAGCGACGGCCGAGGTCGGACTCAAAGTGAGAGGAGAGTTCTTATCTGATCTGTGGCATTTTGTCTCCATTGGCTAAGTTAGCTTGAGAGCACGCAGAGTTTCTACGAACGTTTCTAGGATTGAGTATAGCATGGTAACAGCCTGCGTTCCCTTCTTTTGCGTAGGGCAGGGCACATTTTGTAACTATACTTCTTTATGACAAATTGAAATGCGATCCTTTCTTGGAAGCACATACGCCTAAATAAAGGCAAGGAGATATATCGAGTTCGAAATGCTCGCACAACCTTCTGGCACAGCAACATCTGTCATAGAACATAGACCATATAGTCTTATTTTCACTAGTAACGATGTCCAAAACACAACTAACGAGCCGGTATAAGCCTCGGGGACTTGTGTACCTAGCTCGGCAGGTGGCGAAGTCACGGTATAATTCAAAATTCGATATATTTATTTACAGTTGAAAATACGCTTCAGAAGAACTAGAAAATCTTGAAGAGGGAAGAAAAGTGAATAAACAGCAATAGATGTGATACATGATAAGTTGATAACACAGTGAAACAGAAAATGCCAACTCACTGTTAAAAGTTTCGCAGTGTTTTTTTTTAGTTTCTTTTTACATGTTATAGGACTCTGGTAGGTTGCTGAAAACATGACGCACGTAGAACATCCGCGTACGCTCGCCATACCTGGTTTTGGCGCGCGGTACATCGAAGCGAAATTATGGTCTCATTGGAAGCTGCTGTAGATATGGCACTTTAAACACGGAATACCAGAAGTGCCGTAGGACGACTGTTTCTTTCGAAAGTCCCTTAAAAGACGGGAGTTGAAGTTCCTGAAATATAAATGTATTTAATAAAACATTCGGCGTACCAAATGCGACACTTTTCAAAAATACCTTCTAGTACAGAATTTGATCTGGCACGCCAATAAAGTAAGCGGAATAAAAAAATGGTTATACCGTACCGTAAGTAACTATATGCCAAGGCTTGAGTTATCACTTTTCTAACAAAAAAGGACAAGAACATTTTAATATTGTAAAGACTTGAGACGCTTCTTAATCGTTTACATAAATACGGCATATGAGTACAACATGCCAAGTCACTGTCGAAGTAAATTACCAGGCATTTTACCGATTTCACATACCGAAAAGGTTCGCAACCATAAGAACAACAGGTGGAAGTATGCATCCCTACAGTATCTGATAGACCCACCAGCTTCAGCGGGTGCCTAAAACAATCAAGTTTGGTCTTCGAAGCATTCACGTTAATTAAGTTGACATGAAATCAGTCCATTGTGGAAATAATATAATTTTGAAATTGTTGAACGGCAACGTGATTATCCGCGTCACATGACATCAAAACCGTGTCGTCTGCGTATTGACATATTCTACATTCGGAGACAGCATTAGGAAGATCATTTACATAAATTTTAAATAACAAAGCCGACAGAACTGAGTCCTGCTGCACCCCGGCAGTCAAAAACGATCTAATACTTTTGCGATTTTTAAAAGACACGACTTGAGATTGTTTCGAAAAATACCCTCTTAAAAGCAAAAAAAAAAAAAATGAGCCCCTAAAGCCTAGTTTGTATAATTTACAACACGATATTTATTGATTTATGCTATCAAACACTTTTAACGCCTCCAGGAACACTGCACAGGTGGACCAACCATTATCAAAATCTGACTGTATGCAATCGGTAAAAGTTTGTAATAAAGCTTGCGGTCCACCTTCAAAGACAAAGCCGTACTGGTGATCGAATAATAAATAAAACTGTTTTGAAAAAGTGCTCATCACCTTTAACAAGTGTTTGTCAAGTAATCGTGCAATTCAGGACACTAAAGGTATTTGCGATAGTTTTTAAAATCTCTAGCTTAACCTCCTTCACAATAGCTGTTTTCATTCCTGCTGGCCAGCTTCCTGTCTCAATGACATCATTCAGCACTCCTAAAAGTGCATGTTCAGGAATTTGCAGGAGACAGTACAGCTACTTATAAAACGTTTACGGTGCTGAATCAGAGATTGTCACAAATATATACAGGGTGTTTCACGAAAGGTGGACAAATTCGATATTGCAAAAACTACGCCTTGCAACAAAAAAAAGGCTTGTGTCTTTTTGGTCCTGGGCCAGGGGCCCATTTAGGAAAATTATTAATGTCCGAGATAATTAAATTGTTAATTATTTTTGCGTAATTAACTTTTTTATTATTGTGTTTAAGGGCATAGTTTCAATTTGAAAATTGCTCAGCGTCATCGAAAAACACTAAATCAACAAATTGCAGAACGATAGAAGGCACGGGAAGCATTTTACGGCTTCCTGAAAAACCGTACAAATTCGACAGGTTTTTAAGTTTCGGTTTCTTATCGGAGCGCATCTCCGCCCCGGCAGCACCGCGCCCCGTGGAGAGATAGTACATCCAACCTCTGCTGCGCTGTCATCGCGCGACGCAGCAGAGGCTGGTTGCACTATTTCTCCACGGGGCGCGGTGCTGCCGGGGCGAAGATGCGCTCCGATTACAAACCGAAACTTAAAAACCCGTCGAATCTCTACGGTTTTTCAGAAAGCCGTAAAATGCTTCCCGTGCCTTCTATCGTTCTGCAATTTGTTGATTTAGTGTTTTTTGACGATGCTGAGCAATTTTCTAATTGAAACCATGCCCTTAAACCCAAAAATAAAAAAGTTAATTACGCAAAAATAATTAACAATATAATTATCTCGGACTTTAATTTTTTCCTAAAAGGTCCCTGGCGCAGGACCAAAACGACACAAGCCTTTTTTGGTGCGACGCGTAGTTTTCGCAATATCGAATTTGTCCACCTTTCGTGAAACACCCGGTATATAGAAAAAACGATATCTCAGAATTGAGCTGTAACCTATAAAATTAGCTGCAAAAATATAGCTACGTTACTTTGTCGTCAAAGACTCCAGGCACGAGCACGACAGCAAGTGAATTGGCGAAGCGAAGCGGGATAACATATGGGTGCTAAATTAAGATCAACAACAAAATAACAGGGTCGACCGCGCGCATCACAGAGCTGCTTCGTGGAGGCCGTTCCACCTTCCCCCTACGCACCTGCCACTCTTCCACGCTTATAGGCTCACGCTACGAACCCAGACCGGTATAGTGATGATGTGTCCTTAACCAACGCCATTCTCCACACGTGTCACATCTGTGTTACAGACTCTGCTTTCGAACCGGTCCTGGAAACCATGTCCAGTGCTTCGAGCTTCTTTCGGGACCGGATTGCCCTCGTAACAGGAGGTGGCAGCGGCATCGGAAGATCTGTTTGCCACGCCCTCGCCAAGGAAGGATGTCGGGTCATTGTGGCCGATATTAACTTTGAAGGAGCGAAGGCTACTGCCGAGTCTTTGCCGGGTAAGAGTGGCGAAAGCCACAAAAAGAAAAATCGTTTTCCTGCATATGTGCGATTTCATTGTCACTGAGCAATGCAGGGCAGGGATCAGCGGCAGCCAAACTGTCTCATCATCGTTCCACCTTGGTTCCACAGCAAATAAGGCTGCGGCATTAGCCTGTAAGAACGCAGAAAGAATCCCCTAAAAGACCTGCCGACATAATAATCGACGTCCTGAGTTTTTCAGACTGCCGGTGACTATAGACGACTCCAGCGCTTATCACCCAGGAAAAAAAATGCCGAGTCACTAAGCTTTGTACGCATCGCGGCATATCATATTTGGTGGAAGAGAGCTACTGCGCATGCGCAGAACCCGTTTCGCAGCCAAGTAGACAAAGATGGCAGCCCTCAGAAGGTGATTATGGGAAAGGTGTATAGCCCTAGCTTTTCAGGGGTACACGTGTGCCCGCAGATACATTTCGCTACCCTAGTTTTTGTTTCACATATTCCGTGTTCCGAATTGGGCTCAATCTTAAGCCAGGGTAAGGGTTTTGGACCTTGGCGTCCGAACATAGAACCGCGTCCAGCGTTCCTCTAGCTGTGTCGTCACGTGATACGACCAGCCGGAGTAACTCGGATCTATTTGGGTAAGGTTTGGAACACAGCCATGGTGAATTTTAATGGCCTGCGATATAGCCGTCTTCGCAATCACACGACGCCATCCCCCTTTGCTGCTCTAATGAACTTGGAACTCTGGAGCCGGAATTTTTTTCGTCATTACTCTGTGCTGCAATAGTTTAAGAAATAACTAATATGACACGTAATGGCAGGTGGCACAAAGTGTCATCCGTACTTTTGCTGAAAGTTGATCCATCTATATCAAACGCTCCATGTAGCGTTATTTAGGTTGACATCATAATTATCTGTATTGATGTGGGAATACCAGAGCCAGCTAAATTACCACAAGGTCATTTACGTCCATTAGAGCACTGCACGGGCCTACTTCTGGGTGTTGACCCGACCCGGATACACCGACTATCAGGCTTACCCAACCAGGGCCCGGCACGATGGGAATCCTACGTGATCAAACCCACGGAAGGTCTGGGTTGTACTACCTCAACTGTGGGAAACTGGACACGCCTACCCAAGAAGAGGCCTGTGCGTGCCACGTCTGCTAAACCCCAAACAGCTTTGGTAAAGTGTCTATGCATTCCATGGGCTCAACAAAAAAAAATTATCCTGATTTCTGCCGGGCCCCGAATCAACCCGGGCCTGATAACGATATGTGCTTCCCGACCCAGTTGTAAACGCGAGCAGGGCTGGGACGGGCCCATGCAGAGCTCTAGCATGCATAACCTGTGAATCTGAGAAGTGAACATTATGATGTGAGCTACTTTTTCTGATGAGCTACAATTTCGTCTAGAGGGCGCCGCAAGAAAAAAAAAATTTTAAGTGACTCTCGCTAAAATGACAACCGTCAGTTCCTCACTGCAATATAAGAAAGAAAGATTTTCAGTCAAAAGTGATGTCTGAATGCGACAGAAAGCATAAAGTGCGTGTCAAACGCTACTCTCAATTTCCTATCTCACGATACATCTACCGATACAGGCGATTTCCTAGTCTTGTACTTCGCCGGTTTCTCTGTCGCTGAAACAAAATATCCGTGCCTCTACTTTTGTATACAAAGCACCTAAGTATCGAAATAACGATAACATTATACGCTTTAAATTACAATTGAGGTATGTGACACATAGCGAGACGTGTTCACATGGCCAGGCCATGCCCATTGATACATTGTAAAGTTTTTAGATGTAATATTTTCCGGTATATAGCAGATAGATTGTTATAAATAAATAAGTGTGCGTTCATTTGATTCAATACCACGTTTAAACTAACAATAAAAGCCTCATGACAAGAACCGTACCACCTGCATGTCAGGAACAAATCCGCGGAGCTTGTTCTTTGTCAGTCTTATCCAGGGTGTAAGATAGACAGGTGGGGAAACGGCCCATAGAAGCCTACCGCAGCGCCGTGACCGGATTGTGTACTCGTCTGCTTGCGGGTACCCCCGATTTGCGACAGATGGCGCTGCACCGAGAAGAAAAAATCGGAATCGGATTTGCTTGGAACGCTATGGGAGAGTGCGCAAACTAAACCGAGAGCACGACAGTCCTCCAATGAAAATCCACGAGAAACCATTTCCGTCAGTTTAGCCGGTCGCCACCGGTCGCCCACCCGGAGTGAGAGTTCGCGGTGCTCCACATAGATGGCGCCACAGAAAAAGAGAAAACCGAGGGGGACACAATTCGGTCGCTCATTTGGCTCTCGTTTCACCACCTGTCTATCTTACACCCTGGTACTCTCTTAGTTTTTACTTGTCGTTGGGCTGTTTGTACTTTTGATAATGAACAAACTAGCCGTATTTTACGTTTTTGAGAGCTCGTGAATGCATGAGTAGCCTTGATCACGTGATCCGAAAATTCATTTTGCTTATTTCGTAGTTATAACAGACATAGCTTAACCGCGAATTTCCTCATAAACCTGACTAAAAACATTCAGGAACAAGGGACATGTTTTTGTGCATTCGTCACATGGCAGGTGGTATGGAAGCTAAGTACAAGCGCCAGGCTTTTTTCGTCAACACTAACGGATGGCTCCGGACAAGAGAGAGGTCGATAAAGGATACTCCCAAAAACCAATTTTATTTGACAATGGTGCTCTTTCATTACGTTTTTGTACTTATCTTTTTTTGTGTATGTTACCAAAGCAAGCAGTCACTTCCTCCAGTTATTTATATATATATATATATATATATATATGTATATATACTATATATACATATACATGATTTCTAAATACAATAAAAAAAAACCATGAAAGTTAACTTATGCGGTTTGTGCAGGTGAGTTATAAGGCTAGGGGACATAGTTACGGGCCAATTGTAACGATCAGTAATCTAATTAATCAAAATTCGATAATTAACGTTTCCGTTTCATTAATGAAAATAGACACATGGTTCTTATTAGAAACTTGGTGAGCGTCATCGAAAACCACTAAATCAGTAATTTACAGGCTAGCGTTTGTGGAACGCGGATGATGAGTTTAGAGAGTTTTAGGATAAAGGGCCCCAAAGCTTGCCCCCCCCCCCCCCACCAAAAAAAAAAAAATTCGTCATGGTCGCTGCAGTACTAGCCAATTTAATTGCCAATGAATGGTGCAACAGGCTTTTGCTTTGCTTTATCTCTCTCAAGTCACAAAGAATGAGCAGTGGGCTCGCCCCATTTTAAAGATCGTCCCTGATTCTTGCCGTTCCTAAGCCTAAAGAGACGCGGTAACCGTTGGCATGGCAACGTATTGCTACCCCGTGGCTCCGAGTGCATTTCGTTCATGGCACGATACCTGCAGCTTGAAAACAAGTATTTCAAGGCTTCGGAGTTGCTCCTGCTCAGATCTAAATAGAGCAGCTGCTCGCAGAGTACACTCCATCACGTTCGTCTTAGTTTCGGCATAGTTGAAGGCCTAAATTTTCGGCGACAAGCAGTCAAAGAGCATGCGAACGACCAAAATATCTGAGAACGGGCGCCAAATTAGATTGCATTGTTTTGCCTGAATACAGCCAACAACATTTATATTGATTTTAGATTGTCTCTTCTTTTATCCGGCTTGATTGGAAGTTACCTTACGTATTATTTGTAAACAAAACGTACTTGCTAATCGCATATGTTTTATGTTTAATAATATTTTTTTTAATTATTACGCTTGTTAGCCGCATTGGCGTGGCAAGCGGGTAACGTGAGCGCGCAGCGCTGCGTTGCGAAACCCCTATTCTATAAGCCGTCAACATCAACCTTGTTGAGTTTGCGTCCCCCTATTTCTTAGGGAAACCCAAACGTCGGGGCCCCTATTCTAAGACTCTCTATAATCATCGCGTTCCGCCACTGCTAGCTTTGCGCCTTCTGCACAAATGCTACTTTGGTGCGCCCCCGAGTTCCCCACGAGCTTCAAGTTGTTCTAAAAGGAGTTGATTTAGTGGCTTTTAATGACGCTCAGTAAGTTTCTAATGGAACCATATGTCTATTTTCACTAACTACTGAGTTAATTAACGAAGTTTATTTAATTAGCCGACCTATCGGAAAGATTATCCACCCACATAATGTCCGCCTGGCCGCATAACTCACCTCCAGAAGCAGCATAAGTGTAACTTTTATGTCTTTTTCTAAACAAAGTTGTAAAGCCTAAAACACCCTGTATATCTATATATGATGTCCCAAGTCACGAGGCTCGGTCTAAAATGGACCGTAAAAATCGACGCCCGAACGTAGAAATCTAAACTTTTCGTCAAGGGTGTATTTCACAGGCTGTTTTCTTTTTCTTTTAAAATTAGAAAGCGTAGCTCCCTTTCCGTAAAAACCAGGGCCAAGAAACTTTCCAGGGTCAACGGCGGGCGGCGACGCAGCCGACCAAGTCGAGTTGCAGGGCTGTGTTCGGCGCTCGTATTGATAGATGGCGCTACCTCCTTATTGAGACTGCTGGCGACCACCGTGGTTTACTAAAATTAACATAATGTGTTTGCAATGTACCTTCGGTTTAAAAATAAATGCAAACAATAAAATCAAAACTTAAATTTAAAAAAAAAACGCGTTTGCATAACGACGGTGCTTCTGCTGCCAACGGATTTCGACTGCGTGTCGTCTGCTTTCTTTCGCTGGTCGGCTACTCCTACGGACGCTGCTCCCGACGCCATCTATCAATACGAGCGCCAAACACACCCCGCTACTAGACTTGGTCGTCCGCGTCGCCACCCGCCGTTGACGCTGGCAAGTTTCTTGGCCCTATTTTTTACAGAAAGGGAGCTACGCTTTCTAATTTTACAAGAAAAAACGACCTGTAAAATAAACCTTTGACGAAAAGTTTAGATTGCTACGTGCGGGCATCGATTCTTTCGGTCCATTTTAGATCAAGCCTGGTGACTTGGGTCACCCTATATATAAATATATATATATGACAGGGGACATCATATAGCCGAATAATCTTTGCGATAAGTCAGATAATTCACTAAATTTCCTTGATTAACTTTTTAATAAGTAAAAATAATCACATGGTTTTATTTAGAAACATGCTGAGCATAATCGAAAGCCACTATATCAGTCATTTCTAGAACGAACGACTTGAAGCTCGTGGCAAACTCGGGGATGCACTAATGTTTCCACTCGTGCTGCAGGCGCAAAGCTGGCAGTGGCGGAACGCGATGATAATCTAATCATCCCCGTTGGGCCACTGCTAGCTTTCTTTATGCGCAGACGATTGTACACTTCTCGGTCGCTTAATTGGTTTTGCCTGTTTTGAACTTGAAGAACATTCTGTCGGCTTCCTACAATGATACAGGTTAGATACCAAAAACTAGCTGTCGTACTGCACTGAAATAAATTCAATGTCGCCATGTTCTGGCTGAACGAGTTCAAGTTGTGTAAAAGCGTCAGTCTAATTTACTCTGCATTTCTTATGTAATGTCCTGTCTTAAAGTGATTAGCTTTCTTAAGACATTCGGGCTACATTGATGTATGTTTTCGGCCTTTTATTTTCCCCACTAAATTTAGCGGGAAAAATTACGTCACATGATTTCTTATCCCGTGACCAATACACAAAGTCAGTTTCCCTGCAATATTTAGAGGTGAAATTGACGCCACGTGACCCAAGCTCAAAACGAGTTTCCAGTCAAAATCAAGCTAGAAAACGACGTCACATGATTTGATGTCAAGTGACCTATTCACAAATTCACTTTCCCCGCTAAATTTGCCGGAAAAAGTACGTCGCGTGACCTCAACACCAATCCAGTTTCCCTGTTAAATTGACCGGAGAAAGTCACGTCACACGACTTCATGTCGCATGACCTAAGCATAAATTCAGTTTACCTGCAACATATTTCGCAGGGAAAATTATGTTACATAATGTCACATGACCTATACAAAAATTCAAATTCCCCGCTAAATTTGGCTGTAAAATTACCGTCACATGATTCCAACACCAATTCTGGTTCCTAGCTCAGAATAACGGACATCACAAGGCTCGACGTCACTTTGCCCACGCAGAAATTCACTTCACCCGCAAACCTTGACACCTGCCGAAGCTCTTTTAATTGTGTCTTCAGCTAATCGCTTCATTAGGCAGCAGCATAGTGGGTTCTGCCCGATATTTTTTGTATTGCTAATATGCATTACACTTGTACGGGATTAATGATCCTCATAACGAATGTACCAGTGTGCATAAATACATGTCTCCTCGATAGACCTATTGATAAATTACCCAAGCATCAAGAAGCATGCAGGGAACGTAGTTACACGCGCTGCGCTCGCTCGCCTTACCTGTATTAAAGTTTTGAAAGAAATCATAGCAAAAAAGCGTTTCCGGATGCACGTGCGAACAGCCACTTTTGTTTTAGATCTTTGCTTCGAAAATGCTACTGGCAACGCCAGCACGCGCAGGGCGTGTAACTACATTCCCGGCATGCATCGTGATGCTTGGGTAATTTAGCAATCGGTCTATTGGTCGTTTCTCATACACAGGCACAGGCCATGAAGCTCTTAAGGTTGACGTGGGAGAATCAAAATCGGTGACTTCGCTTTTTGAAAACGTCGCCAAGTTGTGTTCTCATCCTGCGAGCATCGTTGTCAACTGCGCCGGCGTTATAATCAATCCCACTCCACTTGTAGACTTGTCGGAGAAAGATTTTGACGATATTATCCTGGTTAATCTGAAGGTAAGTTTTCCAACTACTAAACAAAGAGAGGTTAGCTGCCCATGACGTAGCAATATGCGGTCGTTTATTCTCATTCCCAGTATTCGCAATACAACAAATGGGCACAGTGTGCTAGTTAAAACGTTGATTATTTTCGTTCCAGTTCAAATCCTCAAAACGTTTACAGCAAAGAGCAAATCACTTGCTTCTTCCGGAGTCATATAAAAATTTCACGACTCTCTAACTCAAAACATCTCGGTGAACTCAACTTATAATTTTGTTGCCATCGCTGCTCGTATTTCTTCTAATACGCAGTGTTCAAAAATAGCTCATAATGTCCAGATATAAAAGAAGTCTCCACATTTTGTTGTTGTAAGTTTTCCTTTTTTCTTTTAAAGGGTAAGTGGAGGGTGGGAGCGGAAGAAGGCACCATGTTCCTTTCCCACGCATTACCCAAGCTGCGAAATTAGATGTTCAAGTGACAACTTTATCTTTAAAAACATTATATATATATATACAAAGCTTTTTTCTACATTGATTTAAAATTCACTACACACATGAATACAATGGACTCCTGACTCCTGTATGTTAAATTGGATTCATGCCTTTTTAACTAACCACCTACGTTTCGTTACAGCTAATAATACAAATTCGTGTACTGTTCCAGTAACCTCGGGCTTCCCACAGAGATCAGTGCTTGGTCCGCTCCTCTTTCTTATTTACATTAATGATTTGGTGCAGAACTTGTCGTCTTCTATTTGCCTCTTTGCTGACGATTGCGTAATCTACCGGAAAATAACTGTCATATGTGACTCTATTCTTCTACAATCTGCCCTTAATCGTATATCACTGTGGTGTAACCAGTGGCTAATGGAACTTAACACTAACAAATGCAAATCGATGAGAGTGTCACGTGCTCAATCGGTGTGTCATACTTATCATATAAACAGTAATCCCCTCGCTTCAGTGTCTGTTTACAAATATCTTGGTGTTCATATAACTTGTAACCTTTCATGGAAGATTCATATTGAATACGTAATTAACAGTGCTAGCCCTATGTTAGGATACTTAAAAAGAAATTTTTTTCCCCGCTCCGTCTTCATTAAAACTAACCATGTATAAAACCCTAATCCGTCCAAATTTAGAAGATGCTGCTGCTGTGTGGGACCCCGCTCACTCGTCACTAATTGCTCTTATTGAATCCATTCAAAACCGCTCAGCTCGTTTTATATTGACAAACTATCATCGCACGGTCAGCGTTACTACCATGAAAAATACTTTAGGTCTGCCGTTACTAACTCACCGGCGAAAAATCTCTCGTTCGTGTCCTTTTCATAAAATATTTCATCAAAATGTTATCCTTCGTCATAAACTAATTACTCCACCATTCTACATATCTGCTCGCATTGATCATAGCCATAAGGTTGGTATACTAAATTTTAAAACTTCATTATTTCAATATTCTTTTATGCTACAAACATCTATAGACTGGAACCAAGTTCCCGCCTCGATGGCTAACATCACTGATATTGTTGTGTTTAAATATGCTATTACTAATATGTGCACTTTATAGTTAATATTTTACAGCTCTCTCCCTCTTCAATGTACTTACCTTGAGGGTATTTTTAAATAAATAAATTGAAATAAATAAATAAATGTGAGAAGAGGGAAGCAGTTTCATTGCATCAAATTAAATAGTTCATTACATATTGGGCCTGTCGATGAATATAACATTGCATGCCATTTTGATCGGCGTTCTAGGGTACGTTTCTGGTAACCCAGTCAGCGGCACGGGCAATGACAGCTGGCAGTGTTCGTGATGGGACCATCGTCAACATAGCAAGCATGGCTGCCACGAGCTGCGACCCCGGTTGGAGCGCCTACGCGGCGTCCAAGGCGGGCGTTGTTGCACTCACCAAAGTTGTGGCTAAAGAATTGGCCTCGCAAGGCATTCGAGTCAACAGCGTCCTGCCCACTTTCACCGACACGCCAATGAATGCAGGAGTAGAACTGGCTAAAGTAAAACGTAAGAAGGTGGCGACCATTCCTCTGAAGAGAGCCTGCCGCCCGGAAGAGGTGGCCGAGGTCATCCTGTTTCTGTGCAGTCCGAAAAGCTCTTTCATGACAGGCGCTGCTGTGGACATCTCGGGTGGGCTGTAGCTGTCGCGCTTCACACTTTTGTAATAGCGAATTGTACGCTACGAATGTTAAATTGTGTTCTGCTTTTTATTTAAACATGCTTCGGGTACGGCCTAAAGTAAAACTATATTTCCTTTGGAGCTACACTAGACGTTTGTATTCTACTCGAACACCACCCATCTATTAAGCTTTTCCACGAAGTCGTATCAATCTTAAATGGCGTGGCCTCTGGCATAAGGTTAAACATTGTTGTTGTTGCTTTTTCGTCTCGCTCCTGGAAACTTTTCAGGCCTTAATCGAGATAGTCAGTCATTCTTCGATATATTTTTGTTTACTTATACTAAATATAAAGTCTTTATTTTTTGTCCCCCGTGCCTTATATAAATAAATATTAAAAATGATAAATATTTAAATAAATATTCAGCCATTGGTGGTTACGGAAAACAACAGAGTGCCTAAAGTTTCGGTTTCGGTTTTTTCATGCTCAGTTAAAAATAGATCCTGATGTTTATCTTAATTCCGTTACCATCAAGTCGGCTCGTTTAAATCATTCTAAAGCACTACAATCTCACTTGTCAAGATTTGGTCTGTTTGAATAATCTTTTTTATTGTTAAAAGGATAAATTATATCTACAAACTTCCTGATCACAGCTTTATTAACGTGTCTACATTTGACAGTCTTGGGTAGTAACGCGTTACTAGTAACGCGTTACTGTAACTTCATTACTTTTTTGGTAACTTGTAACTGTAACGAGTTACGTTTTAAAAATGTAACTTGTAACTGTAACGAGTTACTTTTTCTTAGGTAACGATGAAAGTAACGACGTTACTTTTGTCGTTACTTTTCACCTTTTTATGAATAATATATCACTGAACGAGTACTATTTAGCTACATCTTGCAC
Organism: Ixodes ricinus; assembly: GCA_037355805.1. Taxonomy (NCBI): domain Eukaryota; kingdom Metazoa; phylum Arthropoda; class Arachnida; order Ixodida; family Ixodidae; genus Ixodes; species Ixodes ricinus. Next base: position 31,987 of record JAZHYW010040007.1, read on the forward strand.
TTTCCAAATTGTCTGTTCCGACATTTCGAGTGTCAAATTGGCCTTGCACAAGCTTGTGAATACGTTCTTCGTCGCGAGTCAGGACCCGAATATAGCCACGTGTAGATTTGATAAAAAAAATCTAGTTATCTCTACGCACTCGCTTGCACTTTGCGACTGAACACTTATATCTTAGTGTTTTGAAGCACTATCTATGTTGTGGTTTTTTTTTCTGTTCAAACACTTTTTAATCGGGTGAATCAACCGTGAAACAACAATACACGCGGAGGGCACTGCGCATGTTTCGCATTTTGATTTGCGCCACTACCTGGCGTGGAAGCTTTCAAACACTAATTTCGAGAAGCAACTGTTGCTAAGTTACAATATGAAGTAAAAAGCGTAATTTTTCATTTTATGCAATAAAACTTTGTGAGGGGCGTTTTCTAGTTTTTCCTAATTTTTTGTGTTATAGAAAAGTAACTGAGAAGTAACGTCGTTACTTTTTAAAAGTAACTGTAACTGTAACGAGTTACTCTTTTGTTGCGGTAACTGTAACGGTAACTTCGCTACTTTTTTCTGAAAGTAACTGTAACTGTAACGAAATACTTTTTAAAAGTAACTTACCCAAGACTGACATTTGAACATGCGCTTAGATATTTTTATTCAGATTTAAACACATGAAGCTTTCATGTTCTCTACTACGAATCATGTATATGTCCAACGATGTATTCATTTCGTTCCAAAATGATTGTGTGTATGTGTGTGTGTGTTTTTGTGTTTGTGTGTGTTTTCTCTTCTGTCTTGACGTGTGATGCACAAGAGCATGCCTTCAAAAAGTGTTTCTTTTTCCTTTTGTATGTGCTTCTGCAGTCTTCAAACTGTCACGTATCGGACTCGCCTTCAAATAAGTATTTACAGTTATGTTAACGGAGATATAACCAGTGTGCATGCTATATATAGTATTTCTTTCTTTAATAGCCTATGGTCCGACAGCATCTGAGAAATAAATAAAGATGAGAAGTATGTTTCTGAATATAAGGGTAAAAGGGAAAGGCCCATATAATACCAAGGAATGTATGCACAAGTCACTTCAAAGCTATTGCATCATAAATAACCTGAAAGTAATAAAACAACACTTATACAGATCGTAACTGTTTTGTCATTGACGTGTTCAGTTTCACAGGAGCGTCAAGGGACTTGTATTGTCGAAAATAGTCCAAAAAGTACTGTCATTCAGATAATTTAACACTCCGTAAGACTTAAGTATCAATAATGATGCACGAAACCTGTTTATTAGGTCTAATCTTGATAGCACTGTATACCTCTTCAGTAACCGCGGCGCCAAGGAGGCGACCTCGGCGGTGTCGAGCAGAAGAGGATTGCTTTGTCTGTTCATTTCAACACCAGACTTACATACAGTATCACGTGATGATGTATATCCGCGCAAACATATTAACCTCTTCGAAACCATTTCTTGCTGCGAGTTGTTACAAAACTAATGATGAAAATAGTTTTGATACTGTGTGAGCAAGCCTTATTATGTTATAGCAATTCATGCAAAGGTGCAGCGAGATGGACAATAATAACGATAATAATTTTTCCCTCTTCTGGGAATTTTATCGTTCAACCTTATTATTATGGTCGCTATTTCGGAACAAAATTTGAAGATGATAAAAATGAAAACATATGTCTAGCTTAGTGATACGTGATGTATGTGTGCCGGTTGCATCGTTGGAGCGGTTCGAGCGTTGTAGGGGCGATGTTTTGTATTACGATTTTTTTAAATATATTTTTTGTTGTTTGTCTACTCGATTTTCTTCTTGAGTCGTTCCCGTGTTGTGCACTGGATTATAAAATATACCTTTGGAGTTCGATTAGTTTAATCCTGTGTACGCTCAGAACGACCCCGGCGTTTCAAAAACAACTCGGTTTCTTCTTCAAGGTTGACTGAAAGCACGTGGTACACAAGCAGCTCCTAAACTTTTCGTGTTCAAAAAAGAAAAAGAAAACAAAAGAAGAAACTCAGAACTTAAATATTGTAGCAATAACTTTTAGTTATAGAGACGGTCATCTCGAGCTTTTTTGTCAGGTCACGTAGGCCATTCGCGTACACAGAGGGCAATGCTCCCAAGGACCTGTTTAGGTTTCCTGGCGTATGCTGGATTTGCCACGATTCCAAGAAAAGTCTTCTTCGAAAATTCGGCTCTGTGTTTACCATGTGCGTGTTTGCTAAGTCAATGTGATGGTCTAGGGTGTCGCAGTGTTCGGCGATGGCGCTGCGCTCACTGTCAAACTTAGGCACGTCGTTCTTGTGTTGTAGGATTCGCTCCAAGAGTTATTGGTCTCGCCGATGTAGGTTGCGGGGCACTCTGTGCCATGGAATGATGTAAACCACGCACTGTGCTCTCTCTATTGGTAGACGATATTTTGCTCTTGCCATGAACCTTCCCATTGTTGACGCCAGCTTGTGAGACACAAGAATACCTTCCTTTTCCAGTATTCATGCGAGCGCTTCGGTGGTTCCCTTTACGAAGGGAACGCTGATGCCCGCGACTCCTAGGGGCTGTCTTCCTTTTACTGGAAACATGGAAAGAATGGATGGATGAATGGATGGAAACAATCGAACACAATGAAAACAAATCACGATGAAAACAAACGAGCAAAAAGCGCTGAGGTCTTTTCCCAACAGCCGCAATGTATTCATGCGCTATATGGATTATTGTTTCTGCATTCTCAAGAAACTGGACGTGACTGCTTTTTTGGCACACCTCAACTTGATCAATTCGGCCATTCAGTTTACCTTTCAGATTACGGATGGCACCTTGCCGTTCCTTGATGTGCTGGTAAATTGACGAGGGCAAGATCGGAAGTTTACGGTGTACAGGAAACCAACACACACCGGACGCTCTTTCGATTTTGACTCCACCAGCCAACGAGTAATAAAGCAAAAGTGGTTTCGACCTCCTGCGTAGGGCAACGACTATCTGCTCGTCGGAAGCCGATGCAAAGAAGAAGAAGACCATAATTGAAGACCTAAAGAAAAATGGCTACTCTAGTAGGTTCGTTGAAAGCATCGCCCAACGCCGAGGTCTCGCCAGACGAAACCAGATGCCCGTAGAAAGAAGACAGCCCCATCGAGTCGAGCGCGTCAGTGTTCCCTACGTAAAGGGAACGCTAATGCGCGCAATTATTTCTGTTACATATTTATGAAAGATAAGTGAGGACGGTAAGAACAAGTTATATTCTAGAGGACTTAAATGCGCAAATAGTATGGACGACGAAGAGACACAGACAACATGGACTGGCGCTAACTTTCAGCTTTCAACAACGTGCGTGTTTTTTTAACTTTTAAGTCCTCTAGATTCCAATGAACCAACTAGCTTAGTTCAAAGTTTTAACTCAAGTTATAACATTTTCTCCTAAATCCCGATAAACAGAAATTATATGTGCTAAGAGGGAGTGGGAAATATCAAAGACTAAGTTGAATCGCATTCGAAGGACAATGCGGTGTGTTTCGTCTGTGGGATGTATAATGTTCCAGAATTTCATCGCGACTTGTTTAATGGGTAATTTACTCAGGTAAACTCACAGATTATCTATATTTTTAGGGGAACCTCCTGGTGACCTAAGCGGCTGGTCGAGCCATGATTGCCGACAAAGTTACCGACGGCGCCATCGTGAACATGTCAAGCATGATGGCGAAAATAATCCACAATGGAGCGGGCGCGTACTCGGCCTCTAAGGCAGGAATCGTGGCGCTCACCAAAGTGGCAGCGAAGGAGTTGGCTTCCCAAGGCGTTCACGTAAACGTCGTTCTACCCGGTGTCATTGAAACACCACTGTCCTCCTCGTGCAGCACTTCAGAATTTCTGTCCGAGGCCACGGCCCGCATTCCCTAGGAAGGGCCGGTCTCCCAGAAAAAGGTGGCCGAAGCCGCTAACTTTGTCTGCAGCTCCCGAAGCAGCTTTATGACTGGTTGGGCCGTTGATATTTCTGACGGCGTGTCAAGCATGATTCACGCAAGGTTCAAGCTTCGATCGTGATGTTCAGAGTGATCGAAACGACAGCAACGACAAAGTCACCGGGACAAGAGTGCGCTGGGCACAATGGGGAAAGGAGTAAAGAAGTTCTTTCGGGACGCAGTCACGAGAACCGGCTGTTCCGGCAGTTCCGGTGTCCCGGTCGTTGCGGAAGTTGCGGAAGTTGAGGTTCCTGAGGACACAACCAACGCAAATCTGTGAACCGGCCTTTATGGAGGCGTGCGGCATGCGGGCGAGTTTTAATGTGTTTCTCTAAAGTAAAAAGTCATCAACTTAATTAAAACGTTTTCTAATTGAAAATTAGAGAACGTTTTCTAGAAAAACGAAACGAGTTCGAGAACGGCACATCATGTTTAGGTTCATTAAAAACTCATGCCTGGTGCGAGAAATATTATTTCGGCTAAAATATGGTTTTTATTTTATTAATCGCTCTTATTCTTAGCCGAATCACAGAGTTAATGATGAGCGACATTTCATGTGCGATGTAAAGTGTCGTTAAGGCAAGGAGATATCGGAAATTGTTTAAAGATTTCGAGACTCGATGGCGACAATGGCATGGGACTATAGGAACTTCCGAATTACTCATCATGTTCGGGATGAGGTTTGGCGTTCCTCAACAGGGCGCGGAATGCATGGTGTAACCAATCAGATACATACCGCGAGATATCTAGTGCAGTAAGCCACATCTAAATGATGCCACACGGCCGGGGTCTTGGTTGAAGTCGTATTTTATTTGAGCTTCATTTTGGTAAGAAGATTCTGCGAGCTGCAACGATGAAGAAAATTCAGATGCTGCTCCAGACGCTCCAAGCTCCAGTGCCGCAAGTGGATTAAGTGTAGAGTGGAGAAAAAAGAATTCTTCATCCCCGCATTACAAACAACATTTCTAGGAAACTCAGCCCTGCCTTCCAAAGTAGGGGCAACGGAGACACCATATCAGTTTTCGTTTCGCTATTTCTTTACGGACGAACAGATATAATTCATTGCTGAGCCTTACAGCGTACTGGTCGATGCTGGTAGGCCAACTCAAGTGACTCCAGCTGATGTAAGAAAGTATCTGGGGATCTGCATGTACATGTAACTGGTGCACTTGCCAAGTGTCCGCGACTACTGGGACGCAAAGGTCTGAAACAAGGATATATCTTCGATAGTGTCTGCGAACATCTTCGAAAACATAACGCGGTTCTTGCGCTTCTGCAACAATAAAGAAATTGACATTTTCATATAAACAAGTTGCAGGCTTTTTAAAGTTTTAAAAAACTTTAATATAAGGTTCCTTTCAGTACCCAGCGAAGAATGTCCCTCACTTAACGAGCAAGTGTGCGGAACTATAAAGCCCGGCATTTTTCTAAGCAATACAACTGCCACATAAATAGAGCAACAAGCTGTTCGTGCTTAGCATCTTGTCTAAATATGCTTATGAAGTTTAGATCTACACTGGACGAGAAAACTGTCCATCCCGAAGACGAACCAGACATCGGTGCCACCGGAAACGTTGTTGTGAGACACAGCAGGCGAATTCCAAGGAACTTAAAGCATAAGTTTTATTTTGACAATTATTACACTTTACCCTAAGTTGTGGTTTACCTGACAAAAACAGAGGGTTCTTTCATAATACTTTGTGAGGAGGAATCCTGTCCAAAGCTGCAAGCTCCAGGTTGACAAAATACCTAAAAAACACAAAAAAAGGGAACAGCAGTAGAGAATGTCGCCCGGATCGATGGCGTTGATGTGACAGCGGTCATCAGGCAGGAAAACAAGAGTGAACTCCTCTCGGTGTTCGCGGGACTAGATGCAAAGGGTCAAGTGGAGCGATACGATCGCAAGGTAAAACCCAAGGTCAATATTGAATGTCCCAACATCGTCGTTCAATATAACCCAAAAATGTTTGGAGTGGACCTCCTTAATGGAGTCGTGGGACGGTACAAGTTTATCTTGCGATCAAGGAAGTGGAACTTCAAGCTATTCCACCACCATCATTCACCTCACCCTGGTAAGCTCGTTGCTTCTATTTAAAAGAAGCAAAGGAGGCTCCGCCGCAGATCCTCTTGCTGCTTTCTGGAAAGAGGTCGTGCAGTGTCTCTCACAAAAGGAAGCAGTGGTAACAAAAAAACGGCAGACCGCCAGAAGACCTTCAACGTGAAATCGAAGCCAAGAAGAAAAGGGACCTGCGGCGCATGTTCCTCCGGGGGATATTCGACTGGATAACTGACAGGACGGGACACTGAGCGGGCGTGTGGAAGGCGGCAGACAAACCGCAACAGGCGGTTGAAGTATAGCGTCCGATAGCTGCCACGGCCAGCCAAGCGCTAAACTGTGTCCAGGTAGCCGTCGCTGGACTCCAACGACCGGGGCTGCTACGTAGAGAGCCTGAAGAAGCCTGCCCCTCCAACACCTCGAGTTACCTGACCTGATCGGGGCGAAGGTGCCCGTCTTCCTGGTGACCCGCCACCACATGGACTAGTGGGCCAAGCGTCGAGACCCAGTGTGATTATGACTATGACCGTGCATTTCCTTGTCTCATAACGCATTACATCGAACTTGCCTAGTTCTTTATTTCCCTGTAATTTCTTCTTTCTTTTCAAAAAGCTATTTTACCTTACCTTAATTATTTTCCGTTGCTGTAAATATGCAACTTATACCTGATTCCCGCAATCCACATGGCCTATGTCTTCCTCTTTCCCCGACGGTCGTGACATGCTTGTAACATCCACGTATTATGTCCGCTCTTGCTGTTAGTGGGCTTATTCGGGGGTGGCGTTTAAATATTAGTATAAATATCTCCAAAATTATAATGCCTTATTAATTTTTCTAAACTGCCGTGTGCCGCGTACAGTATTCTTAATAATCTAATTTGTCAGCCCACAAAACCCACTTTACAAGTTTTGTTCTTTTTATAA
>JAZHYW010040008.1:0-50435 GCA_037355805.1 Ixodes ricinus
ACTTTTTAACTTTTTTTTTTAAATCACCTGCCCTAACCCAATGTGAGAGGAATCGTAGCCTCTCCATTTCAGCAAGCTACTGGAGATCAGACGCACGTCGTTTTCACAGAATCTTCTTTATGATCCGGGCCTTGTTTTTTTCGGGGATGGAAACACGTTGCAACGGGGCTCTTTCTCACAATATCGACTAGGTGATAGGTATTGGCGTCACAACATAATCGAATTCGGTCCGCGATGAATATATCGTACGTGAACGACTGCTTGCAATTCTTCAAAAAAACGTGACGTTCTTTCGAGACGTGCACGATGATTCACCCAGTTGAAATTTAGGTATTTTCATCAGTCCGGGATCGGGGAACAAGTGAAAGAAACAATTCGGCCTTGTTCTCTTGGCTAACATCGACCGCAATATATGCCGCGTGCGATGAGATTGGTCAATATAGTCCGTCACCGGGTCTTTACATAGTGAATACGCCACCGAGGTCTTCTTTTGGTGAACACCGGGTTCTTTCTTTAGTCAGTCCCAAAGGACAGCGCGATTAGTTATTTTGACAGTTTCGGAATGATTCCGATTAACGAGGAATCTTACGACTTCGATTGGAAACGCAGTCAGTTTCTTATACGCCAAGAAAATAATTCAAAGAACTCTGTCGCACACGTGCGTACTTTACTGTCTATACGTCGGTGCGCTCCTGTGTTGCGGTGTACCGTTCCACGAGTGCTTCCAAAACTTTTCCTCGAGCGACTACCGACGGAACGACCGACTGATTTCTGTACTCGTGTGCAAGGAAAGTTACTTCTCATACGTTAAAGCTTTCCTGCTGCTCCGCTTTGTAAACTCGATTTGAAATAAAGGCAAAATAAACACACAATACGAGTATACATCTTTGTTTTTATAATTTAAATGCATACATCTAGGATTATATATCTTAAAATCGTTTCAGAAACAAATCGTGCAAGATACATGGCTCTTATTACAAATATTTACACTCGGTAAAAAAAAACAACACATCGCGCAACATGTAAAATTTATAAAATGGTCTTTACACAATGTTTACCCTCTGTACACAAATTCATCACTCAGTCTCAATAATAAAAAAAGAACGTCACAACGTTCTACATCATCTTCTGTCTCCTTAAGTAGAGCGTGTCAAAAGTCTTCAATGTCCGAAAGGAAGAGTTAAAACTCCGCCATCGTCGATAAAGCGCTTGTTGTCAAACGGGTTCAGTCCTATTTTCCCCACGACAACACTCTTGTTTTCGCACAACTTACGAGCGATAGTCCGCTGCGTGATCTTGTGTAGAGTTTGTTGCTCGAGAGTTTGAACGTAGAGCTCGTAGGTTAGCTTACGGGACTCGCATCTTTTCACTCCTTTCGCCCTCACGCACTGCTCTCTACAGACGCTAGATCGATCGAATAGAGTTTTGGTTTTAAACAAACAAATCCAAGAATGTGATCTTTTGGGAACTCGTTTTTAAACACTCCTAGTTTCATTTTGTTTGCGGAGGAAAACAAGGGGTGATCGGGTGGGTAACCAGAAGTATCCAGGTGAGTTTCGGCAAGGGTTGCGGGCTTCGAGTCTACATCGGGGTCGGTGATTTGGAGGATGAACGAGTCCGTGTCGCCATACGCTGCGCGAGAGTCAGGGAAAACGCGCCTGACTTGTTTGTAGGAAAATTCGTACATGACAATTATGGACATCTCTAGGATAGAAACACCAGAGTACACGGGTTTGTTCAAGTGTAGGGATCTTTGAGAAAACTGAAAGATGACCACGGTAGGGCTGATTGCCGCAACCTGTTTGAGACTAGGCTTCTGTTGGTTTTTCAACACTTCGTTCTCGCTTACGCTAATGACAACGTTATTGTACTGACGTGGGTATTCGATTGTCTTGCCATAAATTGAAATCATGATGAGCTTAGATAAGCTCTTATGAAAAGCATTTGTCGCCTGTTTTCGGAGGTTGTGGTTGATGCCGATGAAATCTTTCAGGTATGCACTCTGCGGAAACTGCAAAACGCGATTAATGACCTTTAGTATTAAACCCTAACTCCAAATCGAGCTTGAGATTTCGGTAGTGAATGACGTAATTGCGTTTCAGGTATAAGGTTAGAAGCAGCTTTCGTTCAAACTCTCGTTCGGGTAGGCGAAATTTTTGGACCAGCGCTTTTTGATAGGGTGACAGCCATTCGAGCGGGACTCCTCGTTTCTCTGAGAGCCAAGGGAAAGTCCGCGTGCGAATCGTGTAGTTCCTGAGAGTACCCAGGCAGCACAGACACGTTGAAAACACGTCGAAAGAACGTGATGACGTCAGGAACCACATGTTGAAAGAACGTCGAAAGTCTGAACGTCAGGTCCCTTCGACGTAATATGGAAAGGCTAATGTCTGGAGAAAAGGTGGATTTTACGTCGACATAACGTCCCCCTTAACGACCTTAGAACGTCGAGTGCACGTCTGAATTGGACGGGAAGTCAAGTGATAACGTTATATAAACGTTGACACAATGTCCCATTTAACGACCATAAAACGTCGAGTATACGTCTAAACTGAACGGGATGACAATTGATAATAACGTTATATCAACGTTGACATAACGTCCCATTTAACGACATAAAACGTCCAGCATACGTCTGCACTGAACGGGATGTCAATTGATAACGGTCTCGACCTAGGTCACCATGGAACAATGGAGTCAACCGGATCTGGCTTCGTTGCTCGAAGGTATGTTCGCGAAAGCATGCATATTCGTACGGAATAGGCCATTTTCTAAATCCCCCAAGCGCCCCGGCCCGCACTCCAGGAATCATGGGAACGGTGTTCTTCACTAGTGATCGGTAATTTCGACCACTTCCATGGTTACGCATTTTTGGGTGTAATTCGGAGTCACCCTAAACAAGCGTCCTATAGTGCCCAAGGACCTGTCATATCACTTTTAAGATTTCTCGTCAATGTCAGCGTTTTCGATACTGTGCATGGTGTCCACCCTTCAACCTGGCTGAGCTGCAGAAATCTCTTACATTATCATCATTCTCTTCCAGCTTCAAAGACGCTGATATTAAGTTAGAAACGCTAAAAATGCTATAAACAGCTCCGGTGACTCCGAGCTAAATCCTCGGTTTTGTTGTTGTGAATTCTCGGCTTTTTAAGCAGTTCCTTCTAAAACAACAATCACGAGAATGATAATATCGTTAGAGATTTCTGCAGCTCAGCCAGGTTGAAAGGTGGATCACATGCACAGTATACAAAATGCTGATATTGACGAGAAATTTTAAAAGTGATGTGACAGGACCTTGGGCTCTATAAGGCGCTAGTTCAGGGTGATCAAGGTGTTGCTCAGACATTGTTGGGACGTCTCGTGCTAAAGGTTCAAAGAACCTCCCGAAAAAAGACGCAGAACTGACGTCGAATAATGTCGATGACGTCCAGGTGTTGCTCAGGGCATTGTTGGTACGTCTCGTGCTCCACGTTCAAAGCACATCCCGGAGAAAACGCAGAACTGACATCTATTAATGCCAATGACTTCAAGGCGTTGCTCAAACATGGTTGGGACGTCTGGCGCTCAAAGTTCAAAAACCTCCCGAAAAAAACGTAGAACCGGCGTCGAATAATGTCGATGACGTCAAGGTGTAGCTGAGGACATTGTTGGTACGTCTCGTAATCTACGTTCGAAGAACTTCCTGGAGAAAACGTAGAACATACGTCCATTATTGCCAATGACGTCAAGGTGTTGCTCAGACATTGTTGAGACGTCACGCGCTCAACGTTCGAAGAACCTCACGACAAAAACGTAGAACTGACGTTGAATAATGTCGATGACGTCAAGGTGTTGCTCAGGACATTGTTGGGGCGTCTCGTGCTCGACGTTCATATAACTTCCCGGAGAAAACGTAGAACTGACGTCGATCAATGTCGAAGACGTCAAGGTAATGCTCAGGACATTGTTGTGACGTCTCCTGCTCGGCGTTCAAAGAACTTTTCATGCAAGAAGCCGAACAGACGTCGATTACTGTTGAAGACGTCGATGGTAAAGCTATGACGTCGTCACTACGCAGCGTGTTTGACGTTGTAAGAACCTCTCATATGGACGTACCAATGCCGTCGTTAAAAAGTTTGTTAAGGACTTCGACGTCGCACAACGTCTAGGACTCTTATTTCGACGTCATCTCGACGTCTTGTGCTGCCTGGATAGTCAATGTCCAACCTCAACAGAACTCAGGGAGGTCGACGGGAACCCGATGGGATTGGAGAGTGTCGATTTCCTCTGCGCTATAGCCAATGAAAATCTGCACATGGAAGCGGGTTGTCGCATAGTGGTGTTGCGTTGTCACGCGTGAGCGCAGCAAGACCGCGCGAATGTTGATTAGCCGCCGTCGCCAGAAGCGATATCTTCGGCATCGCACTTTTTCTTTCACTTGCTCCTGACAGCAGCCGATAAAAGTCGGTCGCGCCGCCGCCGGTATGGTTCTTCGGTGTTCGTCTGTCGGCGAGCTTGCCTAGACTAAGAAGTCCCTCTGCCCTGCTTTCGTTTCGTCTTCTCGCCGTGGCCTGGAGTCCTGCTCGGCGCAAACGCAACAGTGGAAGCGTACGGGCCGTTCACGTCAAGGTCTAAAATGTGAGATACCGCTCTGTTGGGATCGAAACAGGCGGTTCCTGGCACGTTAGCCCTTGCGTTACGAATGACACATTGATCAATTGCTCCTCGCAAGCCCGCTTCGATGAACAGATACGCATCCACGTCGTCGAGCAGCTCCAGTTTTACCCCAGTCTGTTTAAGTGCGCATGAGAGACTGAGCTCGGGGAGGAAACGTAGTGTAACGGATCAATCTCATACGTGTCTAAAGTCAATTTCATAAATTTTCGGAACACGTCGGAGAGAAGTGGGCAGTCGAGTTGCAGGTAGCAGTCACTATATTCTCCTAAATTTTTGGAATTGACTCTTTGAACAGTCTGACGGTGCCCTCCGAAATTTGACTGTCGTTAAGCTTGTTGTAAAACGACTCGCGCGGTGGTAGCTCGGACTCCTGGTAAGCCTTAATACTGGTCATGTAGTCGTAGGGAAGTACACCTTTCCGCGCCAGAAGCTCGACGTGCTGCGGAAAAGCCTGGTTTAGGCAGCACTGGTTTTCTAGGCCTTTGAAACGGAGGTCCTGAACCAGCGCGTACAAGCTGGTGGGGAGAACGGCTAGAATATTGAGAAACCTCAGGTTACTCAAGTCGAGTCTCTTAAATTGTTCGCAGGTACTGGCGAGCACTTTAATTTCTTTAGACACGAATAAGTCGGGTTCGGTAAGATAAAGGCCAGGTCATACGAATGGTTGTGTGTGACCATTGGAATGACTTTCGTGTTTACTCTCACATTTAAATTGCACACCTGACACAAGGACTGCCTGTGCGATCCGCTGAAGTGATCGCGATCTTCTGCCTCTTTTTTCGATTGCCGAACGATTCGCCACAAATTGCGCATTGAGAGGGCGACGCATGAGCCTCTTCGTCCCCGCTCACCCATAGCACTTCCTCACTTCGAATCACTCCGCCAATTGAACTTTGACAATTGATTAAGGATGACAATGAACCTTTCCACGCAGTCCTGACCCCGGTACAAAAACAAAAATGCTCGACGATGCGCGAGTCCGTGGATCGGATTACGAGTATGCAAAACGAACTCTGGACGTGCTTCTCGTAAGCCTGACCCATGTTTTCCGCTTCCAGAACGGCCTCAAAATCGTAGACGCAAACTTACAGAAAAAGGTTCCATCGTGCGTGTGCTTCGGAAATGCAACGCGTCTCCCTTTGGTGGGCACACTGTTGGGGACTGCCTTCTTTTCTTCACACATCAAATAAAGGACTGTCTACTCAGTGCGAAAGCGAAAGCCCATATTACACCTTTTACAGCGAAAATGGTGACTGCACCTGTTAGCGAAAAATCCGGCAAAGTCGGTGATTAGAACAAAGTGATCGTCTATTAGGAGCAGATTCACGTGCCTCTCCAACTCAATATCGTTGACTTTGGGTGGGTAAACGAACCTTGTTCTCGATCGTAACCGTACACGTTGACGGACACGGAGTTTTTTCTCGCGAAAGCCTGCTAGTCTTGCGGGAACGTCACTGCATAACTGGTGGGGAACCAATACTTGGTCAAATGTTCTCGGTACCATCAAGCTCTCGATCGATTATAGGGTGCGGGATGAAGACCGACGAGCACAGAAAACACAAAGCACGTGTTTCTTTCCGCGTCATTCAGTTGCTTGTTCATATTCACTCGGCACTGTCTGCTTGGGAGTTCCGTGGGTAACACAAAACTCGCACAACCGACCATTATGCGGAATGAAACGTCCAGTGGTGATGCTGCAGATGTGAATGGCGACGACAACAAGCCCGGATCCACGTTCTTGACACTGTTCGAGGCGTGTCGATATCTCGGCGCATGCAGTCTGTAGAGCATTGAAAGTGCAACTTTCGGCCCAGACCGCGTGGACTAAAAAATGAAAGTAGTGGACGCTGAATTCGAATTCGTCGTTGGCATTGAGGCGAGTCAATTATACGGTTAATGTGATGAAAAAACGCAATGGGATTTCATAATGCCTAAAAACATTGGCCATTGCGTCGGACTGAAGACGAAAAAGTGTGGATACATCGTGAGACTCGTCGCCGTGCTCGTGCAAATGCATATCATAACGCGCAGTAAAGTTCTGAAAGGTGCATAGCGAGTTGTTGAACGTGAAAGCAATCTTGCGGCGAAATATTGTGAACCTTAGCCAGGTGAACTTATAGCGACTCCGCGGTGGAGTACTGCTGCCGCTCTCACACAACCCACCGCCTTTTTAAAAGCCTTTTTTCGGAGGAATCAAAATTCGCAGTTGTCACGTGACATGACGTCACACGCTGGCGACTAGCAATGAGTGATGATCGGCCGATGATCGAATATCGTCCGATAACCGATCATCGGCCGATAATAAATTTGTTGATCGATTATTGAAAATTGGATATCTGAATACTATTGGCTAATTTGTCGCTCCTATATCAGACCGATGGCCAATCGCGCACTCCGACGTCAGAATAGCCAACTGATATCCCAATAGATAGGATAAATGTCAGAAAATAGATACTCGAATATCAATATCGTAGATAGGATTGATGTCAGAAAACGGATACTCTGATATTGGAAACATATCGGAAACATATCGATATCGGAAACACGTGTTCTGACATCCGATCTTCTGTCGTGTTAGTCGGTACACTTTTTCTACTACTCACTTGGAAATTTTAGTAGACGAAACATAATAACTTCTGATCTATGTATGCGAGCTTTGTTAGCTGAACCGTATACTTAAAGCCTAACTAAATAACGCACTTTGCTTAATCGCGTGTTTTGATTCGCCATGTCTAAGTGAGCGATTTCCCTTGACATCTGTAAAAACTCGTTCACATTTCAGTAACGAAATTATGTTGGTGTTTATGTTTAGGGTTGAAACCTATAATATTCGAATAAGTGAAAATAGTGACTTTTAACAACGTTATGTTGAGAGAAGACGGCAAGTTTCTGGGACATTCCTGCTTCGCATGCAGCGTGCCGGGTAACTAAGTGACTTGATTGCCACGTGAAATACGAAGCAGAATCTTGAGGTCATACCTCGACGTAAAACGCCTCTACTACCTTTGGAGCAAGTTTGAAGCCTCGCCTCTTCTATTGCAAACGTTTCTAAATTTACGAAAAAATATAAAAATTTTCTTCTTGCACTAATACATGTTAGACGCTACTAGGTAAAATATTTAAATAAATAATATCCGACGCAATGAAGATAACGAAAGTGCGAAGCTTGCCAATTAAGACAAATTTAGTCTCAGCATACAAATTCATAGGAATCAATGGTGTTCAAAACTGGGAACGGGTCCTTTTTTATTACTGGCAAGTTGCATGGAGCATACAGAAAAACACTTAAAAGAAGTACAGCGTGAAATAGAGAACAACATATGGTGAGCAAAGATTCTTGAAGAAGCTTTATGGTCAAGATTATCTTCACACCTATACATGGGACTTGGAGGCGTGAATCAAAATCCTGTCGAATAGATATTTTATCGGTCTTGAAGTCCCTTCGGCAGAGGTTTCGCTGCGAATGAGATGGACAATTTCTTCTTCAAGTTCCTTGCTTGCCTCTTGTGATAACAAATGCTTTAGGGGATTTTCCGCCAGAACGGCATCTGAAATTTAATTATGAATTATAACTAGTTCTTCACATCATGTAAGTTATTCCCAAAACATCAAGAGTATGCAAAATGTATACAGTAACTTTATTATATGATTCCGTCCACCATTTTGACTGTATACACCTCTGCACGCGTTCAAAAGACAATAATGTTAAGGATTCATACCATCATCAGATACCAGTGCTGCCTCTAGTCTTATAAGTCTAAACATGGTGACATATAAAAGCAATATAAGAAATGAACGTCAAGTTCAAACATCTTGTTTTGGTTAACCGATATAGGAAGGGTTTACGCTACAGCACTAATTTGCAACTTAATTCAACGCTTAGAGCAAAACGATGGCTACTAAACGAGCACGGCAGAAATATGCCTAACTTGACTCAAGTTGGACACTAGGAGAGGCGTTAGGGAATGGCAAAACGCCTTTTTTATTTTTTATGTTTTTTTTTTTGGTTCGCCGAATAATTCATGAAGTGACAGATATGAATGAAAAATGCCACCTATCAGTCAGACAACCTTAGTGAAGCCTACGTTTGAACTTTGTATGGCAATTAAGGTTCCAAATTGCAGGTACAGCCCAAGTAACCAAAAATAAAGACTAATTGAAGCATTTCCTTAGGAAATCAGGCCAAAGGACGCCAGGTGACAAGCGAGCAACCGGCAGCAAATGCTAACCCTTACTCATGATTGTCAAGATAACCCAAAAATAACCAGCGTCTAGCCAAAGAGGAACAAGTTGGTTTATACCGTTGCTCCTTGTGGTTTTCATAGCCACAACTTGCAGAAACGAAAAAAAACAAGTTTTGGCACAAATAATTATGATATCAGTGTTATATGACCTAAGATTCCGATCTTGCTGCTATAAAATCGCATTAGAAAATGCACACGCACTTGTTGTTTTGTTGTTCCTTTTTTTGTTAATTTTTAAATGAAAATAGATCTAAACTCTGAAATGGCAGAGCGGGTGAAGAGGCAGAACTTTAGTTTTCAGAGGTAATATATAGGTGTACGTGGTACTGAGCATGGGAAACAGCGCTCTTAGACTGAGTATGTTAGATACAGACAAACATAAGAAACACCATTTTTATGGTTGCGTAAGGTGCGCTGATACACTTCTAACCGGTTTTCGTTGTTTTACTGAACAAGAAGCGTGGAGGTGATTTGTCATGCACCTGCGTTTTCGAAAAGCGCATGATAGAAAACAGAGTATTTGTTGGGCTTCCCAACAGTAGATCTATTACACAAGGAGTCATGTAGAAAGCAATCTGATCAGAACACCCAGTCCAGATAAATGAACTGGCGCCAAGTTACGCAAAATAGGGATCGACTATAGTAATAGTAACTGATAATGCTTTAAGACAACTAATGACACTTTTAGCCGGTATGTCTACTTACGGCTTGTTCCCACATACAAGGCTGCGCTAAATCAACTCTAGTATAGCCATGACGCAGCGCTTCCTTGAGCATAACTTAGCACTGACGCAGAGTTAAAACAGCGCTGTGTCACTTACAAAGCGCGAAGTCAGCGATGCGGCAGCATGGTCAGCGCTATTTTCCGCGCAGACTTATCGGCTGTGCTATATGCGTGAACAGGACTTACCTGTGCTAGCAGTTGCTGATTATTGCACCGAGTTTCTGGTACAGTCGGCACGGAATGAAACGCGAACAGTGGGTGCATGGTTTTCACTAGATGCTGCACCACCTGAACCAGATGGGAGCTGCAATAAGATGGCTCCTCCTTCGATGTGTTAGACTCTTGCTCAGTGCATCCAAACCTTCGGTGTTGCATCTCTAGGTGACTCAGCGTGGGTCGAAAACCATGCGCTCCTTGTTCTCGTTTCATTCCCTGCCGACTGTACATCCACTGCAGTAATCTGTGAGCTAAATCACATGGACAGTGAACTAGGACGTTGTTTTTTCAATCATTTCACAGAAGAAATATAAAAATAGGCTGACTGAAATTCATCCGTGCTTGGCATTGTCATTTAAAAAAACAGTAAACCATTATCGTTTTGTATCAGATTTTGTCAAACATCAAACAGAAAACGCCGATCATAGTTGGTTTGTTACTTCACCTGCGTACATACGGCTGGCAGTTGTAAATATTAGTGTCCTTTGGTAACTGACGGTCTCTTGACGGTCGTTAAGAATCCCCGGCCCTCATAGATGATCTGCTACCGATTTGTGAGACTGAAAAACTGCTGATTAAAGGAATAAACATTTTTGAGTGACGTGACGTCAGCTGTAATTGTGGTTGCATTGCTGCGGAGCCTGTACGTTTTGGTACTGCTTCAGATTCGTAGCCCCTTAACATGCCAAATAAAAGAAAATGGGAGAGTGCATGAGCTCGAACCCCAATGATACATCGCCATCCTGTTTCTCCTAATGACGTCAAGGGACCAAGGCACACGACGAGTTCGTAAGATCAAGGATCATCATTCTGTGTCGGAAAACAAGGCTCACAACCATGAGAGGTTATATTTGTTTCTGTGAGCGTGCGCGGGCGCATTACGAGACGGTAGATAGGTATCAAACAGTCTAAGAACGCGGGATTTATAATGTTTGTATCCTACTCAAAATAAGTTTCTCGACTCATGCGTTGTACCATACTCAAATCCCAGATACCTTCCTACGCGTTCTAACCTCCAGGGTGCTGGCATGAAGTTAAACAAAACAAAAACTTTTCACGCTTTACAATTTACCGAACATGTGGCCCGGACAAATGTGCGTGTCACTAGAAGTCAGGTTACGAATGATAGTAAAATAGGGCAAAGAAAAAGCTCTCAACAACATCCAGCGAAACACAGCGTCAGAAGCGGCGACACCACCAGGTGCGTCGGGAACCTGTGCCTTACAGTACACTTGAAAGGCTCAAAACTTAATTGGACTATCATCATGTTTCACTCTGAGAAAACGCTGGTGCCAAGAGAAACATCCAATATATGTCCTTGAAGCATTGTAGTTTTCTTTTTCAATTCGACTCAGTTTTACTTTTTTATTATGGCACAGTGCACAAACAACTCGTTAGGCCCTAATGTTTGAACTTAGTCCATACAATTTGTTATCTCCAGTCGAGTCGTTTGTCCCACTGCATTGGAATGGTTTTTCACCGATCCTTTCCACAAAAAGAAACCAGCAGGTAAGTTTTTCCTGCCTTGCTGGACAGTTCTCGTTAAAATGCAAAGAGGAACATATTACTGGAAACGACTTATTTTTCGCGGGCTCAATATTTCGCGATTCAGGTCAAAGCTGAAGTTTTGGAATAATTCGCGGGTTCTCATTTTCGCGACGCGCTACGATCTTAACATAGGTTTCAATGTGTTTACAGTTTACCGGAATTGTTCGCGGGACTCTATTTTTCGCGAATCGTCGGCGATTCGCGAAATTCGCGAAAATTAGGTTTTCGCAAAAATTAGGTCCTTTGCAGTATGTTAATTCGGTTATAAAAGCGGGAAACTTCAAACACTTTTTCAGATAAACCGTTGGAACGTGAAGTATCTTCACATGATACAGATGGACCAAGGACGATGCGTTTTGAATGCGCAATACTGAAAGGGGACGTCGTGTCACCCTTCCCAGCGTAGCTCTTGATTGAATCTGACCGAAAACCATGTCAAGCACTCGTGCAGCAGTACCTTTTACCAGTAGTGCTATAGCTTGCGGAACAATTTATGCGTTGCTTTTTCTCAGATGCAATTTTCTTGTATTGAACATAAAGTATTGAACACAATTCGGAATGTTGGGCCTTTATGAATAGTCGATGTCGCCAATTCTAACAGCCACTAGTTGGAGAAACGGAGAAATCTCACTTATTAGGAGGTCCATATTTCGGACAACCAGAGGCACATCCCAGGCAATTTCGCAAGTGTGTCGTTTCAGTTTGGCAGCTTCCAACATCTCCAACATGTGGTCCAGAACGGCATCTCGGTCTGACGCATAAAGGTGCTTAGAAAAGATATCTTCGACAACCTAAAAAAACAAACAAAAAAAACACAGATGTGTATTGTTCTTTTAGTAATATTTCAGTCTGTATTAATACAAGTTCTAAACCGCTATTTTTAATGTGAACACATCATATGTAGATTGTAAAAGTAAAAAAAACACTAGCACCAGTGCTGATTTTTTAAATGCATCAAAATATTCCATATAAAACAGCCAAGTTGCCGGCTTTCTTCAACATATTTTTCTGGTCCTACTTTACCTCACCATGAAAATCAAAAACGTAATACATAAACAAACGTAGTTAGTTTTGACCTAGTGACATGGAAAGCTGTCCTTGATATGATTCTGCTCACTAAGGTAAATAAAAATTTCATTAGTGCTTTTGTAATCAGCGAGATCAAACAATAAAATTTTATTTTTAAACCTTAAAAGCAAGATATTGTTGCAGAAAGTTTAATTTAATTGTTCAAAATCGTTATTCGATTCAAAATTAAATATTTTTGAAACGTACACAACTACCAACATTTTTTGGTTTCTTTTTCTACTAAGGTTGATCTTTAAATGTAAATTATATCAGTACATATGCGTGTCCTCAACTTACTTTAGCGTATTTCGTCCAGGGTTGCTTTTGGACAATTTTTGCCCACCAATCAATAGACGGGGTCCAGACAGAAAACACAAGAAGACATTCTCCGCCAGGAGTCAAGAGCTTCTCAATGTTCTTGAAAGAGACTTCCTGATTGGTCCATTGCAGGGCCCCGAAGGAGTAGACCCTGTCGAACTGGTCGTACTGACCGAGAAATCCAGAGACATCCTTCCCGATATCCAGAAAATCGTACTCAATCTTAGGATGCGAAAAGCTTCGCCGGGCCTTGTCTAATGTTGACCGCGCCACGTCGACAGCTACGATTCTTCGGCAAGGCAGACATCGGGGAAGCAGATCCTGACGAGTGAATTCTCCGTTGCCACAGCCGATGTCCAAGAACTGTTGACTCTCGTCTGGATCTTTACGAAAGCATAGTTGTAGCAGATTCAAGGCACACCGGCTTACATATTTTGGTGACGTGCCATCTCTGTGGAATACTGGGCCCAAGCTGCTCACCCCATTGTTGTAAGCAGCTCGTTCAGCTTGATCGTCATCGGTTCCCTTTGAATAATTCATTCTGAAAATGGAGACAAAGCAGCTCGTCTGCTAAAGATTAATTTCATGATCTGCGCAGTCGCGAAAGCTATGTTGTTGTTTTTAATTATATATATACCCGTCTACGAACAACCTGACAAGTTAGAAGGCATTCAAAAGAACTTAAAGAAAAATGCGGAAATTCAATACAAACAATCGAAATGTATTTATTTACAAATGAATGTTATTATACATATTCCAGGTTAGATGAAATCGGACGACCAATGATAGGATTGAAACAACAAAAAGTAAAAACAGAACAGAGAAAGTTTGCAATTGTTTACGCGTATGCAATTTACAGAGAAATGCAATAAAACCGGACAAGCAAGTAAAATAAAATAAAGCACTAATAGATAATGAAAATTCTTTCTAAGCCAAAAATGTTCTTCTTTTAGTAGGCCATGCAAAATTAGAAAATGTTTACAGGCTTACAGTTCTTCGACGTGGCTCGAAAATTGCTGCACTTATATTGGCGAGCAGGGCTAGAAAGAGGGATATTTACTTTCCTGTACTGCACGAGCCGTTCTGTAACAAAAATGACGGACTCTAATTATTACTACATACGTGCAGCTGTGCTGCCAGGGCCTATTCCGGACAGGATATAATCTCGTCGCAGTGGGAGCAGGTTTGGCCTTGATGTTGTTTTCGCTAAATTTGCATACAGATGCAGGCCATCCTTTGTCGGTGTAGACCGTTTTCCCGAGTCAAATGTAACGGCCGACATTATAATATGCCATCCAAACGCCCTAACATATATGATTGTTTTCCTTAAAATATATGATTTTCAGTACTGCAGGAGCCGTTTGTAATAAAACGACAATATGCCACGGGTACTACGTTCTGCAGCTGTGCTCAGAGAGCTTATTTTGGCGGGATATTTACTTGTCACAGTGGGGACAGTTATGGCCTTGGTGTAGCTTTCGCTAGTATTTTCAACAGGATCCAGGCCATCTTTTTGTCGGTGTAAACCACTTTCTCGAGTCAAGTGTTCTGGCTGACATTATATTATGCCCTGCAAATGTCCTAAAAATATGATTGTCACAATAACCTTGGAGGGCCCGTACGAACACGTGCGCTTTGACTACGGCCAACTGAGACAAGAGTGGCTTTTAATTGTTTTTTTGTACGGCTTCCAACAGGCTGCATTGCTGCGCAGCAGTTAATAAGTCGCAAGGTGCTTGAAAACTGGTCCTGTCTCAGTCGGTCTTTCGCAAACGCAAGTGTACGAATGAGCCTTCATATAATAATGGCCACTAAAAGCGCATTGGCATATCCACATCTGAGATGCTAGTATCAAGCTTCACAGAACTCAGCCGATTATGCAGTTTTGGAAGTTTTGGAACTTTGCTGCAGCTGGCTCATTGAGAGGAGTTTATTGCTGTTATTTTCAGTAAGGGAGCATCTATTAATTATCATAAAAAAGCAGACTGGGATGTTTATCGTCAAAATGCCTGCATCGAGTTTAGCGGCTCCCTGCTGAATGAGTCCATGTGTAGAAACCAGACAAAAAATGTGAAGGAATTTCTTTGTAATCAGTTAGTCATCATTTATATGATTTGTATTAATCTGTGTGAGTGATACATGGATCTTTACAGGGGAGTTCAAATTTAATTTGAACAGTTTTTATTTCAAAATACGCTGTGGTATATTGCTTAATGCAGTTAGTACAGGTCAGTTATATGGCCAGGGGGAGATAATAGTCATCATGATAAGTCGTACTTAACTAAAAGGTGTTAAATATGTTTAAATGTTAAAAATAAAAATAAATATTATTTTGAATACGAGGTAATGATAATAATAATAATATTTTTTGACCTTTGTTTTCTAAAAAAGAGGCTCAGTTGGAAGGTCTTGCGTATTTCCCTTGTAGCTTTCAAATAACCGCAAAATTTTCTTTTGTAATTTAAAAATGTTATTGTAGTTTGTGAGCGTTGTTGTACCCCATACTAAAATACAGTAGCATAACTTTGAGTAAAAAAGAGAGTAATATATTTGTTATTTTAACCATGTCCAACTGCCTGAGAAAGCTCGGCAGTCAACTTTTTACGTGTGCATTCCAGCTAAGGTCCTGGTTAAACCAAACGCCTAAAAGTTTTTGTTCGGGGATTCGCTCTATAATTGTGTTTTCGAAAATATAGAGTTATTGGAGTATTATCATGTTTGTTAATTGGAGCAATAATTATATACTTGGTTTTCTTAGAATTTATTTGCAGTTTACTTTTATGGAGCCACACTGCTAGTTCAGCGAGATAGCTATTTAACATTGACTCTAGGGATGCTTTGGAGGTAGAGGCGAAAAATGCGTTAGTATCATCTGCGTATATAATCAGTTCTGGAGATCTGGGAATGGCAGTAATGTCATTTATATAAAGGAGGAACAACAAGGGGCCTAGGATAGAACCTTGGGACACCATATTTTACCTCCAACGTGGTTGAGGCAGAGTTGTTAACTTTGACGAATTGGAGGCGATTTGTTAGATAATGTTTTACTAAAGCCAAAGCTACTCCTCGTATTCCGTACAGTTGGGGTTTACTTAGGAAAATTTGGTGTTGAATCCTGTCGAAAGCTTTTTTAAAGTCTAAAAAAACTCCCACTGTGTATAATTTTTTTCCATGTTATATATTATTTTATTTTTCGTCTCTACAAGTGCTCGCTCTGATGATTTGCCCTTTGGAAGCCATACTCGAGATTTGTTTATGACAGCATGCTTTATAAGAAACTGATATAATCGGCTTTGTATAACCCCCCAAATATTTTCGAAAATATTGGCAAGACTGATATAGGTCTATAATTTCGTAGATATGGTTTCCCTCCCTTAAAGACAGGGGTAAGTTTAGCAATTTTTAGGGCGTCTGGAAATATACCTGATTCTAGAGTACAATTTATGATATGGGATAAGATGTTACTTATCGTTTGAGAAACATATTTAATGGGAGTGGGTTTTATTCTATCTACGCCAGGGGCTACATTGTTTTTGATCTTATTTATAAGACCTTCTACTTCTTGCGGAGTGGCTGGCGATAACATTATCGAATTGGTTATAGAATGCATGGTCATCATGCTGCCATGTAAGGGCTCATTGTCAGATTATAAAGGTGCAGCAACATTTACGAAATACTCGTTCATCGAATTACAAAGTTCTATACCGCTAACATGATTCCCATTAATAATCACGTGATTTATATCCCGGGAATGACTATGCTTATTCGTTAAGGTGTTTACGGCTTCCCATATCTTTTTGGGGTCACTCTGAACGAGATAAAACAGGTGTTTATGGTATTCTTGTTTGGCATTTTTTAAAGACCCCAGAATGCAGATGCAGGGATATCATGTATGTGTGTCCAATAAAACAAGATAACAAACATTCCTTCATTACCAATCGTCGAAATCAAAGTTAGTTAAAATAAGTATAATTAAAGTATGGCTAACAAACCATTTGAGAAAATCTTGCCCATATACCTTGAAAATAAGCTTCGATGCACAGCTGTCAAGGCTCCAGTCTGGAGGATACACAGCCCTATTTTATTATCTGTCGTCGAAAGGCTTTTGACGAAGGTAATGTGTTGGAATAACGAAAAACCATTAAGAGGCAAAATGGAAAGAGACCAGAAGTGATGACCCATACACAAAAGAAATCGCATAACCTATAAACAAAAACACAAAAAATACGAATTGACGTAAATCTCTTTTTTTTTTTTCGGAACCGAACAAGCTGAGTAGTTTATGTAAAAATGTCAACACAGTAAACCTAAAAAAAAAAAAATCACTGCCAAAAAAATTTAAGCTTTCTTTGTTCACCGTAGAGAGGAGTGGTTCATTCTATACCATTCTCATGTAGCAAAACGTACGTCGGACAAACGGGCAGATGTCTTAATGATTGGCTGCGAGAATATCAAAACCATACAAAAAAGTAATATATCTGGTCATCTAGGGACTCACTGCAGTAACTGTAGCTGTGATACACAGTTCACAAGATGCACTGGGTTGGCGCGCGAGGGCGACCTTCTAATTAGAGAAATTATCGGGGCCGAGAAGACAGCGCAACTCGACGACAAGTGCGTCAGTGCTCCTTCCGTTTTGCTATCTGTCAAATAACAACACTACGTGACGAAGTAGTCAGTGTAATGAAAGACGATTATCAGGGTGTGTCTTTGTTTTCTTGATGCTGTGTTCCTGCTTCGTATAAAAAAGTAGAAGAAGAAACTTGAGCTGTTAGTCAAAGCTTGACGTGAAAGAAGGTTAAAATTGCTCGCCACGAGATGGGAGGGTCAAGCACAGTAGTTGAAAGTAGCTAGGCTAGGTGGCGCTAAAGTACCACCCAATACATGTGCTAGAAAATTAGTCTTATTTTGTCACACCACCATTGCACTTCGGGCACCTTTATTTACTTAAAAACACATTTCCACACATTACTCGTACCTCAAACATCAGCTGAACATATACAACGTGCGCATACGCATACATGGACATACACAAACATTAATACATCAGCTCACTAACCCGATTACTATTTCGGGGCTCGGCATTTCCGTGACACCTGTCGGCTCTTACACCAATCAAACGCCATTCATTAGCAGACGGAGGCCTTATGCAGAGATTTTATGTTCTTCATTTGTAAATTCTACCTCAGGTAAGTTTGTTCAATTAAATATCTTTACCCTAGAGGAAACGCAAGTTGAAATATAAAAATATTTTTTTGCAAATGCATTTTTTTTTTCAAAACCATGCTTTCACGAGTTAAAATATTAAGTCAAAATATAAATGAGAATGTTACAAAAAATGTTCTCTGACTGACTCGTGGGGGCTGAAAAACATCGCAAGCTTACGCGAATATCGTCCTTCTTCGAGAGGCTGTTACTTACGACTAGAACTTTCTAAGTTCGTCCTTTTTGCTTTCCAATCGGCAACACTAATAGCGCAATTTTCGCGTTCGAATCTCCCCAAGCAAGCAAAGGTTTCATGAAAGGCGCTGAAAAAGCAAGCGGAGAGCGCCAATGGAAGAACGCGTACACCAGCGTGCTAAGCCTGTCCACGGCAATGGCGACGGTTCATACGCAATCGGTGCTCTGTTCTACATGCGTCAACTCTTCTGGAAAATAAGATAGGGTACTTCGCAAACTTTTGCAGAACAAGTGACCATGGCACTGCGAGTTCATTGACGTACGACATCAGCGCACTGGCAATACTACTGACCGATGTGATCCGGCCTCCTTTTCGCTAGTGCGACTGGGCAAGCAAGGAATTTTGTCCTACATCAAACTGCAAGGAGTGATACCCTCGAGGGTTTTTTTTTCTTTCGAAGTTTATGTCAGATCGTGCCCCGCAAGAGAGAAGTCTAAGCACAACGCAAAGCTACCACAAGGAGCTCACACAAATTTTGCCGTCCGTCAATTTGAAAGGCAAAACTTTCGCGCTTCAGCGCATTTCGCAGCATGAAAACGCCACTGCGCCACTGAACCTTTACTAGCAATACATTTTATCGCGAAAACTGCAAGGCAAAACCTCGAAAAGATATGAGAGGAGCAGCTAACGTAACGGCGTTTGATGTCACTCGGCGCGAGAGGTGTCAGAAGAGGCACATAATATAGTAAGATACAGGTTTAGTAATTTTCGATGATTCTATGAAATGCTATCTATGTTATGTTCTAATTTCATATTATTCCTGCCAATTTTATGACGGGTATACTGCGGGATTCTGACTCCGATTCCTCAGGCCCTGCCCCAGATGAACATGACACTGCAATACTTTGCTCAGGTCAAAGGGGTTTATTGACTTACTTATTGCCTGGGGGCTTTCGAGATTGGGGAACGGTCATCAGTGAGACCTTAGGGAAGTCCGGAGCCATTGCAGCTGCTCCTAGCCTCAGTGGTTGTCGTCCACACACCGCCATGTTGATGTCATCGTCCAGGGTAGCTGTCCGTTCCGTCCGTCGAGTCCGCTGCTCGACATCGCGCTCGCGCTTTCCCGCATACGTCCCTCTCCTGCCTATCCACGCGCCAGCGTCTTCCTTCTCCGGTGATCGCTGCACGCTTCTTCCCGTCCGCCGTCCGCCGCACGCGAGAGACAGCCCCTGTTTTGTCCCGCGTCCCCATTTTGCAACTTCGCCCCTTGTTCGGAGTCCGTCCTGGGTCCGATTGAGAAGCTGCGCTGTCAAGCCAGTCGCGTGACGTCAGTTGGTTTAGTGGTGTGGTGCAGTCGGATCTTGTGGTGCGCGATGCCATTGAAGCTCCCTCGAGAAATGACGCGTTTCGGAGCCATTGAGCGCGTTAAGCTTCTGCAGGAAAAACGACGGAGGCCCAGTAGCTGGTATGTCGAGCCCCGAGGCTAAAGGTGGAGGAGGGCAGCCAGATCTCCACAATACATTTTTCAAACTTTCAAATACATTTTTCTCGCTTGGCATTTATGTTTCCTTTTCTAAGCTTGTGCACTCAGTTTCTGGTATTTAGCGTCTTCTGTTCAAAGATTAATGTTTACACGAAACGTTCTTTGGCTAGGTGTTCGGCATTTCGTGAAGCCAAAAGGAAGCCTGGATAAAAGCGTTACCGCAAAGCTCGACACTGATTGGTTGACCTGGTGTAAGCGGAGGAGTGAGGTGCTTGACGCTGATTGGTAAATGGGGAGGTCACGTGACCAGAGTTGGAGTGAGGAGGAGGCATATGCGAGGAGGAGAGTTGGCAGAAGAGGTGTGTTTTATAAGGTTTTGGAAGATCACCAGGATAACCATTTCAAATGTACACATGCCAAACGTTAAATTATATGATGAAAACTACCGTGAACGATGACGTCAGACCGAACAGGCAAGACGTGCTGCTAAACGGTGATATACACGTTTGTGATGCTATAATGTTTAACGTATGCAACACAAATGTCTAGCAATTTGCCATATATTTATACATTCTCATAAGAGTACAGGAGTGTGAATTTCTCTTTGTCCTTGCACTACCTAATTTGTTTTTGCAAATGTTATCGAACTTTTGAATAAGATAATGCAAGGATGCAGGCGAGCAGGTTAAGAACTCCCTTTTTTTTTTAACCCGGAGGTTCGGGTTGTCCTGTTCCTCTGTTTCCCCACTCTCAAAGTTGTAAAAATGGCAGTTCCAAAGGTCTTCTTAAAATAAGGCTGACGGATCTTTTTTGGACTGAGGTCGATGCTTCGATCTAATAAAACAAACTAATTTAATGGTCCGACATCGGGTACAGAATTGTCAACGTCGTTCGGGAGCCATCGCATCTTCCTTCTTCTCATCATTGTAGTGCACAGCTCGTGATCAAGCGGCCGAGGTCGTGGCAGCTCCAATGCTTTGGTCGCGTGCTTGCTTCCTTTTTCTGGTGTCCTCGCGCGCTCTGAATAGTTCCAACATCCACCCCCGGAAAACGCACTTAGTCCGTTTTTTCACAGTCCGAGGATTCCAGGCAGTACAAAGGCTGCGCAGGGCGCTTCACTGGAGTTCCGTCGTGAAGCCTTACTTCGCGAGAACGTACCTTGTCGTCTCATCCCGGGAATACGGTTGGACGATTCCTGACTTCCACAACTGGCGTGGCTGCATACTTCCACGTACAAGCACCAAATCGCCTTTCTTGATTCGGTGACGTGACTACTTCGTAGCATGCAGCGACCCAAGTTCCGTCAGGTACTTTCTCGACCAGCGTTCCCAAAAGCTCTTCATGATTTCTTGTCTGTGCTTCCAGTGAATTCTGTCGTTGTTGAAGTGATCCTTGAGCTCTTCGCTGCGAAGCATGTCTTTCTTTTCAGTCAGTTAGAGTGATAGCTCTCGTTTCTCCTGGTTCGTTTTCTCTTGCTTTTTGCGAGCGTTCACTTGTTCGGCTTGTAGTCTGCTGAGCTCGACAATCGTTTCTTTCTCTTTTGCTGGCCCATGTGCTCTGCTTCGCACAACTTGCACTCAAGCGCCTTGACGATCTTTGTCAACGTGTCGCTCCTTGCTTCTAGTGCCTCCTTCTCTTGCTTGACATCCTCTGTGCATTGAAGCGAGTTGGTCAGCCGCTCCGACAGTTCGGCCTTTTCGACTTCTGCAGCACCAAGCTGCACTTTCACCAGAGTGCATGCATCTTTCAGTTTCACTATTGCAGCCTTAGAACTCTCGAGGTCGGCGGTGACGGTACTCGGCGAAAGTTCTAGCTGTTTTCGCTTATCTTGAGCCTTTTCCAGTCCATAATCGACTTCCTTGAGTGTCTTGTCGACAGAGTCTTTCTCGGCCTTCATTGTTTCCAAGCTGATTCTAAGGTCCATCAACTCTGTCTGCAACCTCGAAGATGTCTGTGCTCTTGCCCCCAAACTCTGTTGAAGTGAAGTAATATCTGAATTCGCTTTTTGAACAGCCGTGCTCCACTGCTCCCTCAACGTCGCGAGATCCTCTTCTTTGGCCCTGTAGCTGCTGCATCAGCCCAACTATCTGAGCCTCAGCGGCTGCTGTCCTTGCTGCAAGTTCTCGCGTGGTTTCTTCCATTTGAGTGCACTTTGAATCGAGAGCATGTTGAACGCTCTCCAGCAGCTGACACTTCTCTTCCAGCTGCGACTGCAAAACAGACACCTCTTTTTCGAGATCACTGTTTTGCTCGAGCAACATCTTGAACTTCACTTTCGTCTTCTTCTTGGAAGTCGACAGAGGTTTATTGAGCCGACCCACGTCGTCGTGAGTTTCTGTGAGTGCCGCCTTTTCTTGTGCCGTTGCTGACTTGGCTTCTGAGCTACAAACTGTAGCTGTTTGCAGCAGTACCGTCGCTTTAGCTTCATCAGTGACAGCGGCTTGAAGTGTCACGGGACTGGTTGAGACGTTACTCTTCCATGGTGTCTCCGGGTTCTGACTTAATCTCAAGAGGAATTCGGGGTCGCACATAACGGTAGCGTGTCGACCTTGGCACTCAGAACATGTGATCTTGCTTCTGCACTTCTTGGCGAGATGGTTTCGTTTTGTACATTTAAAGCATCGTCCAGCCTTCTGAAGGATCTGTCGTTTTTCAGTGAGAGACATGGTTTCACTGCACACCTCGGTGTCATGGTTTGGCGACTTGCAGAACGCACACTCCTGGTTGTCTGTTCGTTGTAGGAGTGCTGCTGCCGTCCCTCTGTTTGTCCACGACCTCGCAGGTTCTTTTGATGTAGCAGACGTAAACTGTTTCTCGCTCGGAACTGTCTTTTAGGCGATGATCCGATTTCTTTGTGCAGGAAGTCCTCTCTCTGCTTTCTACTTCTACGCGCAGAAACCTCAGGAGAATTGGCAGTTGACTCTGTTGACCTCGGTCTTGGTCACTGTTACTACTTGACAGGGCATCAGATTGGGTGCTCAGTCGTCGGTGCTCCTCGTCGCGTAAAGCAGTTCTATGGTAGGCAAGAACAAGGTCTTCCGGAAGCAGCCGAAGTATTAATGGGTGCAGAAGTGTAGAGAAGGTTTCTTCGCTCACCCCAAGAGACCTGAGCCCACGGATGTTTCCTTGTAGGTCGTCATATAGTCGCCTGAGCCCTCGGACATCGAGCGATGATCGGATCCGTTGTCTCTCCAATAGCCTGATCATGTGATCATCGATCAACCGTTTTTCGTTGCCGAACCGGGTTTTGAGGATGTTCCGAGCGTCCTCGTAGCAGCTTGCTGTCGCTGGTAGTCCGGCAATCGCCTCAGCGGCTTCTTCTGAGAGAGCAGCTCTCAAGTAGTTGAACTTGTCGGTCGGCGATAACTCTCGGTTATTGTGGACCACCTGTTCAAACTGCTCCCAGAAGGGCGGCCACTGTAGGCTATGTCCGTTGAACCTCAAAAGCTCCAGCTTGGGGAGCTTCACTTTCGCAGATGACCCAGAGGTCTCGTTACCGCTCCGTCTTGTTCGATCGGAGGTCCTGGCACCGTCGGCACTTGCGATGTTAATCTTGAAGGTCAGGCGAGCGGAATAAGCGACGACACGGTCGTTGTACTCAATAGTCCGCGCGTACTCCTGTTCCGCTTCTCCATCTGTCAGCAATGGCTCGATTGCAGCGTCCGTTTCGTTCAGTTGGCCATGTATGGTATTGAGACGAGCGAGAAGAATCCGGAGCACCTCTTCAGCAAGTACTTCGCGTTCCACAGCCGCGTCGATCTCCGAAAGTACTTTGGTGACTTGCGAGCGTTGGATCTTCCGCTTCTGTTTCAGTCTCTCCATCGCCGCGCTCTTAGGCCTCGCTGTCTTGCTTCCCCGATGTCGAGTCTTGAAGCTCTGTTAAATCAACCCTCAGACTCACCGTCCAGCCCGGTAAAGGAAGTTCCCGGGTTTCGGCACCAAAGGATGACGGATCTTTTTTGGTCTGAGGTCGATGCTTCGATCTAATAAAACAAACTAATTTAATGGTCCGACATCGGGTACAGAATTGTCAACGTCGTTCGGGAGCCATCGCATCTTCTTCTCTTCTCATCGTAGTGCACAGCTCGTGATCAAGCGGCCGAGGTCGTGGCAGCTCCAATGCTTTGGTCGCGTGCTTGCTTCCTTTTGTGGTGTCCTCGCGCGCTCTGAATAGTTCAAACAAAGGCTTTATGCTGTCTTTACGTTTCTCTTCTAGAGACAAAAATTGTATACAGCTTTCAGGTATTGCAAGCACTACATTTTCTAATAAGCGAAATAATCTAATGCTCATAAAAAAAAATTTAAAAATCAGTCTGCCTAAGTTTGTGCAAAATATTTTAATTAAAATGTTTCTGATTTTGAACACGAAAGTATAGAAGTTATGTCAAAACCAAGAATTCTTTGGAAAGTGGTTACAAAATTTTAAAATGTAGCTAAAGGTTTATTATACTACAGCAAATATAAAAAAATAGTGTCTCCGAGTCGCCTCTTCCCTTAATGCAAGCTTTTCAGCCACCTGTCTTGCACAATCTTAGCTCGATATATTCAGAAATTGATTTCTACTTTAATTCAAACATCCATCGATTCATTTTACTAATCCCGTATATAATAAAGCAAACATATATGTTTGAATCACTCAAAAATAAAAAGCGAATAAAAAAGAATGCTTCAATTTACACGGATCAACAATTCACAATCCGCAAATCTACAATCAAGAAATATAACCTGAAAACACGTGAACGAGTGTATCTATAAAATAAAGTATAGAAGTATAACTGAAAATAATATACGGGGTGTTTTTTCCTATAAGCACTAATTGCTTTGAATATAGGGGAAGAGTTTTATGAATGCGGTTTTCAGTGCTTGTTTATGTGGCTCGGCGGCCATTGTACGAGAACATAACCATCTCTGTTATCATACTATTTAACTAAAAATCTGTATTTAATTTTATAATAACTCTAATTCGGATATAGATTTATATTACAAATTATGAGGCGGCCGTATATCAAGACTGTTCCATATCGTAGAATTCGAGTAACCAGCCCGTGTTGCAAGATAGCTGCCCCGAATTCTCTAAATAATCCGACTTTTTTCTACTCAATCCGGCGAACCCGTGAACGTGGGTGGGCACTATAGCCCAACTCTGCTAAATTAGCCGGATAAAAGTGCGAAATTCGGGGACGAATATCGTGGAACATGGGCTGGTTACGCAAATTATACAAAATGGAACAATTTTTGCGTACGACAGCCTCACAGTCTGTAATATAAACATATTGTCGCGAATAAGAACATAAACATGATTAATAAAACTTAAAATGAACGTTTAATGAAGCGAACATATTCCGAGAAACATAAAGTAACAAATACCGCACATACTTTGACGGCGCCGGAAGGACGACTGACTCAAGCAGTCATGCGAAGTTCATTTTGTAAACGCGTGGGCATCTAGAAGTTTCCGAGCTCGAACAAGCAACAAGGTTCTCGAGTCATCTGAAACATTGCAGTCTTGTAAAAACAGAAATGATAAGAAGGACAAGTGCTGGTGGGGGTCAAATTCCAGCCAGCGGTGTGGAATTGGAGCACGCTGCTGAATCAGTTATTCACACGTGGCAATAAATCCCAATTAATATACTTAAAACATTCATTCACAAATTTTAGTTAGTTAGTTCGATAATAGTGTTGGTTATATTCCCTCTAATGTCTGCCGAGACATAGCAAAACACAGTGAAAATCGAATTAATATAAATTTTGCCCTTTTTATTGAAAAATGAAGTGCAGCTAAAAAAACTTTCTGGATTGTTTTAAATCTCAGTTTACTTATTTGATGACATCTTCCCAGTTTCCTCCTGAAAGGTGTGTTCATGACACGACAAGTACATTTCGTCTTCTATTACGCTTGTGGATACACCTCGATGGCATTAGGTCAACCCTGAGTAGGCAGCTGAAGGTTATTACTAAAAGTGTGAAAATTACATCGAATAGAAAAAAACGCAGTTTCTTAGCAAGAATTATGAAGGCAGAACCTATACATAGAGGATTCTTCTTTCACAGTGAAAGCTAGGAGCGATGCAGCACTATTTAATTCTAACGCCTTTTTTTTCGTTTGTATTAGCTGTGTTGCATTAATTAAAACAGCTGATTTAAATGTTATGTCAGAAGAAACTCTGTGTCACTTTCGTCATTATTATCAAGAAATATAATGGACCTTCGCTTTGTGGCCTAGCTCATGCCGTCAGTACAAGTTTACGTTTACGGGGTTGCTGCAGCAAGAGACTAATAGCTGGAATATTTTGTACTTGTTTGTACTTTGACAATGATAAGGCTGCAGTGTATTTTGTTCCCTCTGTAGCAAGCTGAATATTTGGCTCATCTAGGATACCTTTTTATTGAGTTAATGAAATGTGGGTTTCACAACGACACAAATAAAATATGATAATATAATAATAATAATAGTAATAACATTTTCTATATAAAATTGTGACCTATTTTTAGAACCGAAAAACTGGTCAACAATAAGTGGTACATAATATATGACTTAGAATCAAGAAGTTTGCAACCTCAGCAACGGTTCCATCCGCCCCGCGCAAATTGGTTCACCATGTGGCGCAAGTCTTTCAAGGTAACAAGCTTTTGCCACATTGGAAAAGCGAGCATAAATTTACATCTGGATATCTAGGTTTATTTCCTACAACGGAACTCCCTCGGAAGTTCTGGAGACCAGCGGCGTGGACATTCGGTGCCTATTCCTACTGATTCCAACGAATAAACATTTGCACGTGTTGATGGCGATTTTTTTGTTCATACGATTTGTATGGAATTAGGGCCTGATCTAAGGTGTGATATATCTGCCGACCACCGGTCGGCGCAATAGATTACGAGAGCTGTAATAAAACCGGCCCAAGCACAAGCCCGTAAGCTCTGTTTGCATAATTTCCTATGTAAGGATATGCAACAAAAGGGGAAATTCATTGAAATGGTTTCAGGGAAGTGAGTCAGATCGCTTTCAGTACAAAAAATGGTCAGTCTGCAGCAGATGATAGCTTGGAAGAGGCACTACAACTAATAACCCGTAATGTTTTGCGGAACGTAAACAGGCGGGAAATAAAATGTAATTGTTCTCTCGTGCATTCATATGAATTCTAGGCATTTTGAGCTCCATTGGAATATTTCAGTCATCCACGACAGTTTTTCTCTTGTTTTCATTTCTTTCAGAAAAGTATAGAATTTTTTATTTTATATGTTACTCCCTTTGTAAGTGTTCATCAACCATTGCTATGTAAACATTTTGCTCAGCGTATTACGGTGACAATCAATTCCTGCGAAATCTGGAACGGTTCATGGTAATACTGGAGCAAAGGAAACGCTGAAAATGAAAATTATTACCAACATTTGTGACGCTAAACACATTTACTTTGCATATTATAATTAAATTTTATGTTAGCTTGGCAATAGCGACTAAAGTATAGGGATGTGCTCCTCGCTTGTTATATTAAACTTTGAAGCGCACCGCCGAAATGTGAAGTACTTTGAAGGTACATTAAACATATTTTGAAAGAATGCATCAGATAATCATTTTTTTTAGTAAGGTAGCATATTTACTTTAAGTGTAATTTTGCTTTATAACAGCCTGAAATAAGTATATGTTTGGTGTATTGATTTCTGGGAAGGAGTAGCAATAGGATTGCTCTCTAAAAGCCCACATGAGCAATGAGGTTTCTCTAAAGATGAAATGGCACGCGCACTGTTACTGGCCTTGCCACAGAATTGCCTTTGTCGAAAATCGATGCCATGGTCATTTTTGTTTCCAAAAGAAATGGTGTCTCGTACCTCAAGGTACTTGCTCCAGCGCTCCACCTGCACAATCTCCTTCCAGAATATAAACGACGGCGCCCGAGAATGGTAGTATAAAAGGCATTCTCCACTGGGCTTTAGTAGACTTGCAATGTTAGCAAAAGCTGCTTCCTGGTTGGTCTAGTGCAAACAATGAAATGAATACACCCGCTCGAAGTGTCCATGCTGGCTGAGGAAGCCAGACGTGTCACCACCAATGTCCAAAAGGTCGTACTCAATCATGGGATGAGTGTTATGTTTCGCGGCAAATTCAAACATGCCCCTTTAGGCGTTGTAGCTACAATTTTTCGGCAGGGATGGCATTCCGGTAGCAAATCCTCTTTAGTGAAGTCTCCGGGCCCGCACCCTACGTCTAAGAACTGCTGATTGATGTCAGCCGGTTTTTTTAAGGCACTTTGGAACAAATTCAGCACGGACCGACTGAAATGTTCGGGACCCTTGTTGGCTCTGGCATACAATTCAGGCAAATATGTTTTGATTCCGCTGATTTCAACATTCGAGTAAATATTTCAATAATTTTCTATTGACTTCTTCATTCTTGTGGTGCTTGAACAATTTGTGAAATCACTCGAAGTCACTGAAAAGAAAAACAAAATGTAGATTTGATAAAGATATGTAAAATCAACAATCTTATCAGCTTCAGCAAAAAATTAATGCTAGGCGAGGATATGATTTTATACTAAGAGTTTAAAAAGTAAAGATACATAGAACTATAAATGGTACGCAAAAAAATTACCTTAGTGACGTGATGTGCTAGATATCTGTTTTTATATTTTGCGTGCTTTTGTGACTATGGCAGAGAACCATATGATAAGGCACGTAAGTTCTTAAACTGAAGATATCTTACACAGCTGAAATTTTAAAGAAAAGTATAAACAAGTATAACTTCAATGTACTTATACCGCATAGCAGAGCAAAAGAAAATATCCGCACAAGAAATGTATATCTAGAATATCTATAATGCAACCATTTCAAATAAAGGTTAGTGTTAGACTTCTCTAACTAATTTGTAGCATCTACAGTATTGTTTTTACAAAATTTAAACTTGTTTCAATTGATATAAATTTAAATTCGCTCACTTCTTTACTTGAGCCTACAATAACTTTTCGATCTTCATTGCAGAAAGGTTTTGCCACTTACATTGAGTTTTAGATTAAGATATTCATGTCTTAATAATCCAAGAAAATATGAATATCATAACACTGTCTATCCTCTGTATAAATCCGATAACGTATATTTATTCTTTAATTTAGGATATATGTTTTTAATGTCACATTTACGCAATCTATTAGGACGCATCATCTAGAAGCACGTCATAAAGTTTCTTGAATTTAACAGTACTTTTGTACGATTTTCATCACGGCTTGTGCAGTTTTGAGTCAAACTGGCATTCAGAATGTATATATTGTTTGGTGAGCTAGAGTATGACTTACATTTAACCCTCAGCAATTTGAAATTAGGTTCAGTCTAATCGGGACCTATACGTGCTGACTATATTGAATCAATAGGAAAAGAAAAATTGGTTTGTATGTAGCAATATTTTATTAAAATATATGAGGTGGCTTAAGAAGAAGCAGCTTATTTTGAGTTGCTCGAGTATTTACTCGTTTAAGTCGGTATGGTTTAAATATTATTAGCTTTATTACATACTTCATAGTCGAAAAATGAGGCGGTTCTCTTCTTGTGACATTTTGGTTATTCTTTTTAGTAACTGCATTTGTTTCTGTCTGAAGATTTTGATATTTTATAATTTTACTTGTAGAAATGCTTAATTTTTTGTGTTTGTGGCCGGTTATTGGCATATTCGCGATGTATGCAGGAACTGATCGCTACTCTATGATTAGCAAGTTGGTATGCTGCGCAGTTAATCGGGTGCCATGTATGTCTGCGGAGAGGAATGTATAAAAACAGGATACGAGATTACCGCGTCGTTTTTACTGATGTGTTTTATTCTAAATATGTTTCTGCGGTGAGGGACATCTTTAGAAAATTCACATAACTTAGCAAGAACACGCTTTGTTACCTGATAAATTGGCATGTTCCGTATTTTTTTGTTCCTTTCAACGTGCGTTTCGGCGATAACGGAACTATCCTGGCACTTTTTTCTTCGTTCCTATATGATCCAATTTATTTTTTGGGGAGTTGTTTGTAATCAACTCAAATTCCTTGCTCTAGTTAGGGTTATATCCCACTGCCTTATTGTAGTGTTTTAACTTGATATTAGTGTAACAGTATTACACGGAAACTTTTGTGGTTTTTCAAGAAAGCGATCAAATATTTATATCGTGCGTAAATAGGACAAGCTGAACATGCGTAAAAAATTTTAAGAAAATTTAGAAATAAGCGTGTGCTGGAATATGGAATAACAGCTGCAATATTATCATAGACCTTCGTTTTCCTCTTCTGCTCTCTTTCCGCTGCTCTCCGGTTTTATATTTCTAAAATGTGGATGTGATATCATTTCACCGAAGCGACGGTCCCCGCTGGAACATTTATTTGTTTATTATGCTTCTCAACGAATGCGGCACAGACAGAATTATCTGCGTTTCCGCCAGTCATAAACCGGGAAGTAGCGGAAACCTATTAAAGGTGAAAAAAAACCCTGATAATATTATTACAGTTGTTCCTACAGCAGTCGCTTATTCCTGGGTGTGTTAAGATAAGATCGAACACGCGAGTCCGGTTCGAATTTTTGTTTTTCTTCATATTTTTATATGTTACTCCCCAATATGTGGAGAAAACGAAATCACAAATGTTTTCTCAAAAAAACAAATATCTCTAAAGAAAAAAAAACATGTCTGCCCCAAGACGGCAACGCCGTTTCAGGGCTTTGTCTGTTCTGTCAAGTTTGACTGCATGTAACAGGCAAACTAAAAATACCAAAAAACTGAATATTTTTCAGGAAGCAGTGGATCATAGTTACTACATTCTTGAACGTTTACAGTATTCTCAAAATTGTATATCGCGCGTGCCAAATTCACAAATGTGGCTACTTTAACGTTTTGACCCCATTTTTGTGACTCGTTATATCGTTATGTGTTAAGGATATTAAACTGAAACTTTTTTCATATGTCCTTCCTAAACGTGTCTCTCATCGAAAAATAAATTGCTGCTCTAGTGTATAATTCAAAATATATACAGCGCTTCAAACATATTCGAAATTGAAAAGTTCCGCAACTTCAACGTGCAATTAAAAAAAAAAAACCATCTTCGATCTTTTTAAAATTTGGAGGAATCATTCTCCTCTCCACGCTCGTAAAAGTCCGTTAAAAACATGTTGCATCATTTTGTTTCCGTCAAAAGTACAGCGCTTTGAAATGTACCTCCCCACGTGGACATGTTCGCCCAAGGTCACGGCCGCAGTGTGGCCGCCTTCCATTTTTTTGTTTAAAACTTCTCATAATTTCCTGTTTTTACTTGTGCACAAGTTCGAATTATACATCTGGACCGCTCTAAATGCATGTATAAAGTGCACGTAGCTCAGGACAGCAGTTCGAAGCATCGAAGATGCGAACTAAGACGAGCCCGCCCTTCGTGCTTAATTGTTGCATATGCCGCTGCACGGTCGCGCGAACTGAAACACAACCACCCGCACGAGACTCTAGGGTCGATAGAAAGAAAGAACATATATAACCTGCCGTGTATTACGTGCGTGTTCGCCGTGTATAGCGAACACGACCTATTGAGCCCAAACAACGGCGGATGCAACCGGAGACGCCGAGAGGGAACAGCCGGGCGGCGAGCCACGGGACGCCTGGAAGCAAGACTGGGCGCGATCGCAGGCCATAAAAGACGGTTTTCGTAACACCAAGCGCTTGCAACCCAGAACACTGGTTTATTTTATTTATTTCAAAATACTGCCAATCCCCGAAGGGATTATTGCAGGCATTGGTACATAATAAAAAGATACATGTGAGGCATTTAACAACGAATGAACAACACTTCTCGTCATTCAAAACATCTAATAATTACGAAAAAAGTTCATCTTCGACTGCATTGATAAATGATTCAACAGTGCCGTGACTGAACACGTGTGGATCAAGGCTGTTCCAGATTCTAATAGCAGAAGGAAAAAATGAGTGTTTAAAAGTGTTATTATGAAACGAATAGTCAACAAGAGTATGGCTGTGCTTGTGTCTAGTCGGTCTTGTGTTAGACAATTGAACGTATTTGGATGAGTCAATCTTAAACGCGCCTTGTAAAAGAAGGTATAGAAATTTTATACGATTTAATGTTGCGCGGTCGGTAATGGTCTGTAAACCTGCTCTTTTCAGAAGCTCTGTGGGGGAGTCAAAACGACCATACTTGTGATAAACAAACCTAATTGCCTTTCTCTGAATGCTTTCAAGTGTGTTTATGTTTATCTTCGTGTGAGGGAACCAGGCAATATTTGCGTATTCGAGCACTGGACGTATAAGGGTTTTATATGCAAGGAGTTTTGTTTCAGAGGACGAACATTTTAAGGTTCTCTTCAGAAAAAATAATTTCGTGAGAGCTTTATTGAATACATATTTTACGTGTGCGTTCCAGTTAAGATCAGATGTTATCAAGACTCCTAGGTACTTATACTCGGTTACTCTATGCAAAGGTTCGTCTTTAAGGCTATATTGAAACTGGGAGACATTCTTTTCTTTCTCGTCAAACTCATGGCGACTGTTTTTTCTTTGTTAAGCACCATTTGCCAGTCATCACACCAGTCGGAAATCTTTTCAAGAGATTTGTTTAGTAGGATGTGATCATCTTGGTTCTTAATTTCTTGATAAATGATACAATCATCAGCGAATAATCTTATGTTAACATCAATGCCATCTGCTATGTCGTTTATGAAAAGAAGAAATAAAAATGGAGCTAAAACGGAACCCTGTGGGACGCCGGATACTACAGCAACTGGTCGCGTACTTTGTCCCTCGTAATAAACAAATTGGAAACGATTTCTTAAGTAGTCTTCAATCCATGCAATTATCGGTCCTTCGCCCATAACGTGTTTAAGTTTTATTATCAGTTTGTCGTGGGAAACGCGATCAAACGCTTTCGAGAGATCCAAGAACACTGCATCTACTTGACTTCTGTTGTTTATGCCCATCGTGAAATCGTGAAGAATCTCAATTAGCTGTGTAACTGTCGATAGTCCACTTCTAAAACCATGCTGATGTGGGAATAAGATATTGTTATTTTCTACAAATGATGTCATGACTTTGAGAATAATATGCTCTAGAAGTTTGCAGCAGGTGCAAGTAAGTGATATGGGCCTAAAATTTGAGGCTAGAGTCTTATCGCCAGATTTATGTATAGGGATTACTTTCGCAACTTTCCATTCGGCGGGTACCGAAGAAAGGAAGAGAGACTTGTTAAAAATTAGCACTAAGTACTTGCTAACCCATTCGGCGTATCTTTTAAGAAACATATTCGGAATTTCATCAGGACCGTTACCTTTTTTGGTGTCTAAATTGAGTAAAAGTGCAAATATGCCTGGTTCCGTAACTATTAGGCTTCCAAGTCCTTCAGCAGTGTTGCGTTGTGGTAGAGTTAAACCGTCATTACCATCATCACTTAAATACCGGAGGATATTGATATATCCTCGCACTATCCCAAATTAACCAGCACATCACATAACCAAGAAACTCCCAACCTTAAACACACAAAAAGGAGGAGGAGGAATATACTTTATTATAGCGAACCTTAGCTGCGAAGGAAAAGAACAAAACTATAGCCAAAAACGAACTCTATCGCGCGGCGTCAACTCAAAGTAAACGTGCGCCGCTCTACACTTCACGTGTTTACGCTCCGTACCTTGGTCGGACTGCGCAAGCACGCACTCATTTCATACCTCGTGACTTCAAAACCAATAAAGTATGAACCATACTCTCTCTCTCTGCTTCGGCGTCGGGCAGAAGGGAGCAAGTCCAGTATCTGCGTGGCATATGCCTTGCTAATACGCGTCGTGTCAGAACGGAGTCTTCAGCTATGGCAGGGACTTACAGCGCCAGCAGAGTTTTTGTGCTGACTATCTCAGCAAACACAAAAAGAAAGTCACATTGCAGAGAAATTTTCGCAGCGTGCGAGATATCGGTTTTAACTCCCTGAAGAAGATTTTGCCCCGGGAGACATCCGGTGAAGTGAAAGAAACAGATTACCTGTGCCAGCATTGTTTCCTGTATATCAAAGCTGAAATACAAAGTGCACCAGAGAGCTCCTACAGTGGTGGGGACGCATTTATCCGAGAAAGTGAGGCCATTGACAAGCTGAATCGCTACGTACTGCCCACAAAGGTTTCACCACTCAAGCCACAAAGTCAAGTAGCAAGCCGGTGCAGAGAGTCCTACGGGAAGAGGAAACAAGCAGAAATAGAAGAGGCCGTGGTTTCCGATGTTCGTACCAGGATTCAAACAGCCTACGGGACATCAGACGTTTCAGGACCATCCCAAGATAAGTGCAACACGTGCAGCGAGTGGATGACGAACTTTCGCCTGGCATACGCTGCATGTGCTTCCCACCAGGAACGTTGCCGTCTACTGACGCTCCTTCCCCCATCCCTGACGAGGAAAGAGATCGAAAGTGCCGTGCCGGAGGCAACGAGGTACCTCATCAACAAATCTCGCAAACTGAGAGATGACCACGGTGTGTGGTCGATACCAGATCCCTACTCAAGATGCAAGGTGAGCGAAGAGGAATTGTCAGTGGCTCTTGAGTACTTTACCAAGGACGAACTGGGCTGCTCTAGACAAAGCCCAAACCAGAGAGACGTCATTTTTGCGTTACTAAATGACAAAAAACAGTACATGTCCAAGAGCTTTATGACGAGGTCGATCCGCGAGTCATTTCGTGTGTTTAAAAATGCACACGCAGAAACCAAGATTGGCCTCACAAAGTTTCATTCCTTGCGACCCCGGTGGGTTAAGTGTGCCCCCCAGAGAGAAGTTTGTGTATGTATAGATTGCGCAAAGTTTAAGCTTTGCGTGGCGGCTCTTGAAAACGTGAGCGATAGGGACCTCAACGTCTCGGACTTGGAATTATTGTACATTTGCTCCCCGCCGACCAATCAATGCCGGCTTGGCGATTGTGCACGATGCCCCAAGGACCGCCATTTTACGCTCGATCGGCTTGGAATCCCAGAAGAAGCAGAGATTTTGGTAGCAGCCTGGGAGTCTGGCAATCTGATAAAAAAATCTTTGGATTCAATGACATTCATGAACGAACTTCAGACACTGGTAGGAAGATGGATTCCTCATAATCAGATCAGGTCAATTCCAGGAAAGGCCATATACACAGAAAAGCGGTGCGAAGAAAAGGGAAGCCTCGTGCTGCATTTTGATTTTGCAGAGAATGGGACCGTTGTTCTTCCCGATGAGGTCCAAGCCTACCACTGGCATAAGAAGCAAGTTTCGGTTTTTACATGCGTTGCTACAACAAGAAAATCCACGCGTAGCTTCGCTGTCATCAGCGACGATGTGTGCCACGACTCCGCCCACGCCTGCTGCGCAATCGGAAAAATAACAGACTGGCTTGATGACAACGCTCCCGTGCACTCGCAAGTGACTTTTGTAAGCGATGGAGCAGCGAGCCACTTCAAGAACAAGTATCAACTACACAAGTTCAGAAAATTAGAGTACCCTGCAGCCAAATGGCTACTTTCCGCCACTGGGCACGGCAAAAATGCATGCGATGGTGTTGGAGGCCTTGTGAAGCACCAGGCTACTCTACACAACCTGCGAGAGCCGGCAAGCATGGCAATCCAAAATGGACAAGACATGTCAAGAATACTGTCTCCACATCTCAAAGGGGTCAAGCTGCTCTACTTGGATGAAACTGAACTTGTAGAGTTCCGGAACCGGAAGAAGGAAGAGTGGAGCAACGTGCGAGCCGTCCGTGGGATTCAGAAGTGGCACGTATGGCGAAGTCGCAGAACGGGGCAGAACTCGGAACTAACTGTTTTCCGGACCGCGGAAAGCGCAACGACGATCACTATTTCATGACCGCTGCTTGAACATGTTGAGTGCCAATGTATTTTTATTTATTTTACAACAATGACAGACGACGCACCAAGAGAGAGCCGGAACGAGTGGACAAGCCAAGGTGTCAGCGATTTATTAGAACAGTTACCTAAAGATGTAGTAACAGTGCTGATCCTCAATCCCACCGAGGTGTTATGTTCAGTTATTACGTTTACTTCTGAAAACCCCGGTATGGTATATCGTTTCGTTCTAGGTATTTACGTTTAAGCTCGCGCGACCGAGCGGTCGCGCGACCCGGCGTCTCCGGTTGCGTCCGCCGTTGTTTGGGCTCAATAGGTCGTGTTCGCTAT
This sequence comes from Ixodes ricinus, assembly GCA_037355805.1. NCBI lineage: Eukaryota > Metazoa > Arthropoda > Arachnida > Ixodida > Ixodidae > Ixodes > Ixodes ricinus. The sequence goes on from JAZHYW010040008.1 coordinate 35,809, forward strand.
ACACGGCGGACACGCACGTAATACACGGCAGGTTATATATGTTCTTTCGTTCTATCGACACTAGCGTCTCGTGCGGGTGGTTGTGTTTCAGTTCGCGCGACCGTACAGTGGCATATGCAACAATTAAGCACGAAGGGCGGGCTCGTCTTAGTTCGCATCTTCGATGCTTCGAACTGCTGTCCTGAGCTACGTGCACTTCATACATGCATTTAGAGCGGTCCAGATGTGTAATTCGAACTTGTGCACAAGTAAAAACAGGACATTATGAGAAGTTCTAAACAAAAAAATGGAAGGCGGCCACACTGCGGCCGTGACCTTGGGCGAACATGTCCATGTGGGGAGGCACATTTCAAAGCGCTCTACTTTTGACGGAAACAAAATGATGCAACATGTTTTTAACGGACGTTTACGAGGGTGGAGAGGAGAGTGATTCCTCCAAATTTCAAAAAGATCGAAGATGTGTTTTTTTTTAATTGCAGGTTGAAGTTGCGGAACTTTTCAATTTCGAATATGTTTGAAGCGCTGTATATATTTTGAATTATACACTAGAGCAGCAATTTATTTTTCGATGAGAGACACGTTTAGGAAGGACATATGAAAAAAGTTTCAGTTTAATATCCTTAACAAATAACGATATAACGAGTCACAAAAATGGGGTCAAAACGTTAAAGCAGCCACATTTGTGAATTTGGCACGCGCGATATATAATTTTGAGAATACTGTAAACGTTCAAGAATGTAGTAACTATAATCCACTGCTTCCTGAAAAATATTCAGTTTTTTGGTATTTTTAGTTTGCCTGTTACATGCAGTCAAACTTGACAGAACAGACAAAGCCCTGAAACGGCGTTGCCGTCTTGGAACAGACATGTTTTTTTTTTCTTTAGAGATATTTGTTTTTTTGAGAAAACATTTGTGATTTCGTTCCCTCCACATATTGGGGAGTAACATATAAAAATATGAAGAAAAACAAAAATTCGAACCGGACTCGCGTGTTCGATCTTATCTGAACACACCCTCCTCTCAGTTTACTCAGCTTTTTAATGTACCTGTTCAGCTGGTTCTATTCGTATGCATGACCAAACTTGCTGAGCTCCAGCTTTTGTTCGTAATTTCACTTTGAAAACTCCAGCTGCAATTTATGGCACATGAAATTTAACACACGCTTAGCGATAAAAAAAAATCTGCTCAAAGCTGCAGCGCATACCCTTTTCTTTCTTCAGTTGTAAGCTCAGTTAGAACCTCTTCATTGGCAAATCTCCTCTGTAGATTTCAGTGACTGGCTCGCCCAGAACTCCGTGGAAAAGTATACGCACATAATTTCTAAGAGTGTGGGGTGATAACTGTTCCAATTAGCGTGCCTTTAATATATTACACACAATAATCTCCCTACCAAAGACAATGAGCGACCCGTTCAGTGCTTATCGAGATCAGAGGTGAACACGAATGTAGAGGGATTGTTATTGCACGGGTCGCTGAAGCGGCTTGTGGTGCGGTGCACTCGATGCTTCGTCTCCTCTCGTCAATCCCACCGCTCTGCGCAGGCGTCACACTGCTGAGGTCACCTCCGGCATAGACACGTGATTTGCGGATCCGGCAAACAGCGGATAGATCGAAGTCTCGGGCGCGCTTTGCAACTTTAGCTTTAGATTGAAGCCTTGTTCTAGCCACGTACCACACTCTACAAATTTTTGAACCAAACTTTCACGTCTCGGTTACAGTATTTCATGTCGAGCGTTGATTCGCTAACTGCGTTATTCATTTAAGCCCCCAACTATGAAAACGTAAAAAAAAGATTATTAGGTATGTTGAGTTAATTAACTAGATGAGTGGTTCTCAAATGGGGTCCGTGGATCATTTGCGGTTCGCGAAGGCATTCTAGGGGTACACGAAGCCCAGCCTCATCAGCCAAGCCCGGCTATAAAAGTTGTTTTTTCTCAGATTGAGAAGAAATGCTCCAATTTTTGGGTAAGTTTTCTAGTGTATATCTCAATAAGAGAAGTCTACTTCACGCTAGCCCTTAGTTATATCCATTCATTAAATCTCTATCATAATTAACCTATACCTTTCCCTTCCCTCACCACGAACGGGGTCCTCCATCATCTCCGCCGATCCACAAGGGGTACGCGAAACATCAATGTTTTAGAACCACTGGACTAGACAGCTAATATCGCCTCTTTGCTTGTACCCCATGACCCTCGGTTCAGCCCCAAAACTGCAAACACTCTATCGGAAGTTTCCTTTTTTCCAAGGTTTTGGCTCCACAAAAAAATGCATGTTTACTGACAAAGCGTTACCAACGTAGCAACAGCAATAAAAATAATGTATTCGCGTTTTCGTTTTGTGCGCTATAAACTACAACAGAAAACACGCGTACAAGTATTGTCTGGAGAATTCAAATTAAGTCCCGAGATTTTTCACTAATTCAGAGATTGTGGCGTATTTTTCGGCCTCAGTAATGAATCGATGTTGTCGGTTTTTCAGAAAAAACTAACAAATATTGCAGTTTTTTTTTTGTGACATTTAACTTCGTAACAATAAATGATATATATGTATATATATAAAAGGGTGAGCGTGGCTTTAAATTTCAGGCTAACAAAGTTTAATTTAAGATTCGCAGACACCACATACCGTGTCCCCGTGACCATGAATAGCCGGCCAAGAATAGATGTTTCTCATTTCAAAGCCACGCATAAATTAATGTACAAAGGTATCTCTGAAAGTGCACCTCTATTAGAACCGGGATTTTCAGCGTTGGATACATATGGCCTTATATATGTATATTTTACATATATCATGCTCCCGAAGTGAAAAAACCACTGTTGAGTAATCAGCAATTACATAATCAATTCTATAGACCCCGGCACGATTGGGAAATGCATGCCTATTATACTCAGGCTTTTTGATTTACAGTTTGTTCTCCAGCGTTTTTATCGGCACATTAATCATTATTATTGGCTGCAGGGGAATTACAAGGCGCTTTCATCGCTACCCGCTGGGAGGTTTTTTTTTGCGTAACTAATTAATGCCACATCAGATCTGAAAGTTTAAATTGATTTCTCTTTTTTTTTGTGGTTTACACCATCACGATTTTGTCTTTATAAAGTCACAATATATACTTATTAAGAACGCCAACCTATTCGAATTATGAGGAAAGCATACTAAATATGTTTTTAGTGTGTCTAATAAGCTAGGGTTATACCGCCACCTCTAATGTAGTTGTTATTTGATTGATTGATTGATTGATTGATTGATTGATTGATTGGGGTTTAATGGCGCAGCAGCGACCAAGGCTATAATGCGCCAACAACTAGGACTATTGCTGAAATCAAGGTTAAAGAGAAGAAAGAGCTATAGTAGCTTGTAATTTAATAAAACAATGATCATGAAAGTACAAGCGCATAAGATGCGGCAATGAATACGACGAACTATTAAAATTATAGCTGGTCCAGGAGTCTTATATCCTTAAGAAAGTTGAAAACACACTTGTGTGGAATCAACGGCTCATCGCTGAGTAAAAGGGCGAGATGTAATGGTGTATGCTCTTGGTAAACCTTAGCAAAGTGTCTGTGGCGTTCTTGGTCATACAAAGGGCATACAAGTAAGATATGTAGGATGCTTAACGGAATGTGGCAGTGTTCACACTCCGGAGCATCCTCCCCACGCAAAAGATGCCCATGGGTAAGACGGGTATGACCAATTCGCAATCGGCACAAAACCACCTCATAAAAACGCTCGCGGTGTCGTGCACTCTCCCATTCCTGAAGTAGTGGTTTTACTGCGTGCAACTTATTGTTTATTTCTCGGTCCCATTCCTCTTGCCACTTGCGTCTTATGGAAAATTTCAGAACATGTCTATAGTCTCTGTAAGGTATTTTCCACAGGTCGACTTCTCGATCCTTAGCAGTACTTGCTGCTCTGTCAGCATCCTCATTTCCGGCAATTCCGACATGTGAAGGAACCCAGCATAATATTATTTTCTTCTTCCGTTTTGTGGCTGAAATTAGCCTGTTCCTTATTTCTATTACAAGTGGATTGCGATCATCTCCCACTCTGGCAAGAGCTCGTAAAGCACTAAGTGAGTCGGTGTAAACAATTGACTTATGAAGCTTTTGTTTGAGGATCTTATCTGTGGCGAGGAGTAAGCCATAGAGCTCTGCCGTAAGACTACAGGCACTGTCATTAATTCTCCGGACAAGCTGCATCCCAGGCCCGATCACTGCGCAACCCACAGAGGAATCAGTTTTACTACCATCAGTGTAGAAACTTATAAAGCCGTGATACTGTACTTGGAGTTCAAGGAATTCTTGCCTCAGGACTTCGTGAGGAGTGTCTTTTTTGTTGAATTTTGTTAGCTCCAGTTCGCACTGAATGGGAACTAGATCCCAAGGGGCTGCCGAACTCATGCACTGTACAACTGGAGGCAACACGTCCAGTCCTACAGACTCCGCAGAATTGCGAACCCTCATGGCAAGAGGTGGAACAACTGAAGGCTTGTTACTGAAAGTTCGCTCATAGCGTATTTGTTCCATGCAGTGTAAGGTTGGATGGTTAGGAACCGATCTAATTCGCATAAAATACGTAAAGCCCAGTTCATATCTTCTTTTCTCCAGAGAGAGCTCGTTTGCTTCTGCGTATAGACTGAGGACAGGAGATGTGCGAAAAGCCCCGGTAGCAAGCCGCAGCCCCTGATGATGAACAGGGTCCAGCATTTTGAGAACCGATGTCCGGGCAGAGCCATACACAATACAACCGTAATCAAGTCGGGATCGAACGACCGACCGATAGATACGTAAGAGACAAAGACGGTCAGCACCCCAGGACACATGCGACAGGACCTTAAGTATATTAAGTGATTTAAAACACTTCATCTTCAGGCTCTTGACATGCGGAACAAAAGTCAATTTGGAATCAAATATAAGACCTAAAAACTTGTGTTCAGTTTTCACTGGGATAGGAACATCATACATAGTCAAAGAAGGTTCGTGCAAAACTCCGCGGCGACGAGAGAAACTCACACAGACGGTCTTCTCAGGAGAAAATTTAAAACCGTTGACATCAGCCCATTTGACCAAGTTGTTGATTGTGAGCTGGAGCCGACGTTCACATATGGATGGATTACAAGACGATACAGAAATCTGCAGATCATCGACGTACAGTGAGTACTGAACAGATGGAGCTATTGCGCGGACAATTGAATTCATCTTCACAATAAAAAGAGTGACGCTAAGTACACCACCTTGAGGTACTCCATTTTGCTGCGAAAATTCTCTAGAAAAAGTTGTCCCAAGCTTCACGCGAAAAGTCCGGTTTTGGAGATAACTCTGAATGGCACTTAACATTCGGCCCTGCACACCAAGGCTAAACAGATCCTGCAGTATGCCATGGCGCCAGGCTGTATCAAATGCCTTTTCCAGGTCAAAAAAGACAGAGACACAATGCTGCTTATTTACAAATGCCTCTCGCACAACAGTCTCAAAGCGAACTAGGTGGTCGACCGTGGATCGTCCTGAACGAAAGCCACATTGGTACCTGTCAAGAAGATTATTACTCTCCAAATAAAACATCAGCCTTCTGTTAATCATTCTTTCTAATGTCTTCGAAAGACAGCTAGTTAGTGCTATAGGCCTGAAGCTGGAGGCGCAGGCAGGATCTTTTCCTGGCTTTAAAAGGGGGATAATGACGGCAGCCTTCCAGGACAATGGGAAAAGACCCTCGACCCAAACTCGGTTGAAAAGATACAAGATGAGCTCTAGAGTAGATGGATGAAGGTGCTGAAGCATTTGGTAGTGGATACCGTCCGGTCCAGGGGCAGTCTGTCCGGACGAATCAAGAGCCATCTGCAGTTCGTGCAGCATGAAAAGAGAGTTATAGGGCTCTTGCAAACCACCGGTCGTAGGCACAATCTTTTTTCTGCATGTAGCTTATGCCGCCTAAATGATTGCGTATAGTGTTCGGAACTAGAAACAAATTCGAAGTGCTCACCAAGAACGTCAGCCTGTTCGTCAAGGCTTGCAGGACATATTCCATTCCGGCACAAGAGTGGGACAGAGAAAGCGCCGTAGGAACCCTCAATTTTATGCACGCGGTCCCAAACTTCCTTTATAGATGCACTGCTATTAATTGAAGAGGCATATCCTCTAAAGCTTTGCCGCTTGGCTTGCCTTCGAATAAACCTTGCCTGTGCCCTTTTTCTTTTAAAACCAATCAGATTACTTGGAGTAGGGTAACGCCTAAAGATACCCCATGCACGATTCTGTTCCTTTTTTGCCTGGCGGCAGTCTTTATTCCACCACGCCTTTGGCCTTTTTGGAAGATGCGAGGACGTCATGGGAATGGCGAGGATTGCGGCCTGTAATATGTGTCGAGTGATATGCAGAGTGACATCATCGATGGAAAGATCATCAAGTGATGAACAAGCTAAAACTGAAGAGTCTGTAAATGTTGCCCAGTCAGCCCTCTCAAACTTCCAACGAGGGGTACGCGTTTGAAGACCAGCAGGAGGACTGTTAAACTCTAAAATAATTGGAAAGTGGTCACTTCCATATGGGTTTGGGATGACCCTCCATGAAAACAGCGAGTATAGTGAAGGATGGCAGATAGAAAGGTCGATGGAAGTAAAAGTCCTGGTCGCTGAACTAAAGTGTGTGGCTTCTTTAGTGTTAAGTAAGCACAATCCCGTGGAAAGAAGAAAACGTTCAACAAGTGCTCCTCTAGCATCCCGTTTGCCACTCCCCCACAATGGGTTGTGTGCATTAAAATCGCCTAAAATTAAGTATGGAGCCGGGAGCTGACTAACAAGATCCTCTAGCTCTTCGTACTGCAGCTGGTATCCCGGTGATATGTACACTGAACAAACAGTAATCACCCGGTCTAGCAGTATCCGGGCAGCCACAGCCTCGAGAGTGGTGTATAGGGCCACTTCGGCAGATGGGGTTGTGCGCTGGGCAACTACAGCAGCACCACCAGACGCCACAGAGGAGTGCAACCTATCTTTTCTAAACACTTGATAATGGCGCAGTACATTTGACCTAGTTTCTTTAAGATGCGTCTCCTGCAGACAGAAGGCAACAGGGCGGTGTTCGTCTAATAAAAAAGTGACATCATCATAATTACAAAAAAGCCCACGGCAGTTCCATTGTAAAAACAGAGACATGATAAAGATTAAAACTGGAAATTGAAATTAAAATTATAACTGGCCTTTAGGACACCGCAAGATGACTAAGTAGACACTTGCTTATGATTCATTACTAAAGGGACTACGATCCCTTTGGGGGCAAAATTCTAGGAGGTTTATTTTTCTTTTTCTTCTCTACGACCTGAAAAGGTACTGATGACTCAGCACCTGAAGGGAGCAGGTCGTCGTCAGAGGGTGACACGCTCTCATCCATCATTTCATCTACTGACTGCTGGCTTGCGGGCGAGTACGCCTCGTCCAGCTGGCCAGGCTTTCGAGAGCTGGTCGAGGCGGGAGTGGGCAAAGCCCTGCCTCGGCCTGAAGGGCGAGCAGACGACGAGGGTGTCCGCTCCTGCTCCTTAGAGGAGGTGGTCTGCGAGGGACCCTCTTTAGGGCCTGAGGGTGGTGCGAGAGGCACCATCCCTGATGCCTTTGGAGGGGATACCTCCTTTGGTGCCATGGTGTCCATAGCCTCCTTTAAAAGAGGCGCGGCAGCACCATTCAGGCACTGTGAACCTTTTGGCTCCAACGACAAACGTGGTCGTGGAGCCGACCTTGGGGGGGCAGGGGTGTCGGTGGGGCTGCCAGGTCTTTGGGACAGACCTGGGTTCCCACCGAGGTTTTCGGTGACACGCCCCTGTGCGTGTCACCGTAGCGAAGGATCCTTTCTGTAGAAAGGAAAGTCGCTTCCTAGCCTCAGGAAACGAGATGTTTTCTTTTACTTTGAGGGTAATTACTTATTTTTCTTCTTTCCATTTTTTACATGAACGGGAGTAAGCGGCGTGTGGTTCGCCGCAGTTGACGCAGTGTGGTGGGTTTGCGCAGTTGTCCGACGGGTGATCGTTCTGACCGCACTTGGCGCACGTGGTCTTGCCCCTGCAGCTCTGGGCACTATGGCCGAACCTCTGGCAATGGAAACATCTCCTGGGGTTCGGCACATATGGCCGTACTCTACAGTTCAAGTACCCAGCCTTGATTGACTCAGGAACTTTGCTCAACTCGAAAGTCAAAATGACATGTTTTGTGTTGATCTCTTGCCCCTCTCGACGAAGGGAGATTCGCTTTGCAGCGACAACTCCTTGGTCACTGAGGCCATCTACGAGTTCATCTTCTGTACTTTCGAGGAGGTCATCTTCAGAGATCACACCTTTTACTGTGTTCAATGTACGGTGGGGAGTGACAGTCACTTTATAGTCGGAAACTGAATTTAGTGATAGGAGTGCTGTGCTCTGTTCACTGGTTTTAATCTCGACGAGCAGATCTCCGGATGTCATTTTTTTGGCAGAGAAGTTCTTTCCAACAATGGACTCAAGTGTTTTGGAAACAAGGAATGGTGACAGTTTTGCCAAAGGTTTCTCACTCTCAGAGTGCATCACAAGGAATCTTGGGAATTTTTCTGCAGATCTAGTAGTATTAATCGCATGTACTTCGGTGCGGCCCCTTTTGGGGGGCCGATCAAGAAAGGTTTTTTGTTTAGTACCCATAGAGATGGGAGAGAATTTCGGTGCCCCGGGTGCACCACCCACCACGGAGCCCAACACGGGGGTAGGCAATGTGCCATAACAAATATGGCTTTGCTGACAACATTACACTACCAGTGCTGCCCAGGCACTATAACCTAGTGTGGATCCAGACAAGGGGTCTATCGCCACCCAAGGTTAGCCCTTGCCGCCAAAGAAGGTGAAAATGAATAAAAGAAGAGTAGAGAAAAGAGAAAGATAGGAGGGGATAGTAGGAGTGGCGACTAGACTGAATCATCCTGGCCGGGCCTTACCAGGACTCCCGTCTACGAGAAGCGGGGGCCGAAGTGGTGTATTGCCTCACCCGGGGGCCCCGAAGGGTCCAAACCTACCCCGGGCTCGACTCAACCACCAGGATGCCCTTTTCCTCGGACACGGGAAAGCCACGCACAGCCATACGTGGGCGGGCGAACCCGCATGGCTCGGGGTCCGTGGTGACGCCACTCACCAAACACCTGCTTTCACAGGTGCCCCTGCGGGGGTAGTTTTTATTTACTGAGCCTTGACGATATTGACGATGACACTCCACGACACGCTACCAGGCTCGTCCTACTTCTCATCAGGTGGACCTTCGAGGCGGTTACTGGCAAATTCCTCTTGCCCCTAGTGATAAACCTAAGACCGCCTTTTTAACGTACGATGGCCTTTACCATTTTAACGTATGCCTTTCGGGCTTTGCAATGCGCCTGCCAAGCATTATGAGCGCACGATGGACGCTCATACTTCGTGGCTTATCTGGGAATATTTGTATCTGTTATCTCGACGACGAGCCGTGGTCTTTTCTCCAACATCGATGAGTACACTCTCACGACTCCGCACAGTTCTTGAATGCATTCGGACTGGCTGGACTCCAATTGAACAGCCAAAAAGTGCATTTTCGGCGCCCAGGAAATCAAAGTGCTCGGCGATCTAGTCAGTGCCGACATAGCTACGCCCAGACCTGAGAAGGTACGGGCCGTATCAAAATTCCCCTTGGTCCCACAAAACGTCAAACATGTGCCGACATTTCTAGGTTTATGCAACCTACTTTTTGAAACTTTTATTCATCGATTTTCTCACATTGCTGAACCTTTAAATCAACTGACCGCGCAATGGAATCTCTTTTCGATGGGGCCCAGACCAACATACGTCATTTGAACACTCAAAAAATGCGTTGACCACAGCCCTGTTTTTGGTCACTTGGGTCGAACGTCAGGACACCGAAATTTGAACCGACGCTGAGTAGGGGAGGGAATAGGTGCCGTTCTTGCTCAACATCACAACAACCAGCAGCGTGTCATCAGCATTATTTCACTTTCATTTTATTCACCTCAAGGGCGTCCGATGGACGCATTACATGAGGGGAGATTCAAAACAATTAACAAAGGTTTAAAACACACAAAAAAAAATAGAATAGCAAAACACGGAAAAGTGAAATGCTATCGCTGATGCACCCAATGTCGACGAACAAAGCGAAATAAAGAAAGAATGAAGTACAAACAAAGCACAAAAGCTATTATACAAAAACATAATCAAGGTGAGTAATTATACAATAGTGAACACTGATCTCTAAATGAAATGGGATTGCTGTCGGTAACAATATGATCAGGTAGTGCATTCCAGTCTCTGATACAAAGTAATAAGGGGGAGAAAAGGAAAGTGTTAGTGCGACTGAAGATTGGTTCTAGTTTCCGCGAATGATCTAGTCTTGGCGATATAAAACTGGCAGGGCGGCAATAAACTGATTTAAAAGGCGAATCGCTGTAATAGATGCTATGGAAAAAACAAAGCCGAGTTATTTTACGTCTTAGTTCAAGAGCAGAGAGATTATTGCTAGCTTTTAAGGCTGAGGCACTAGTTTCCGGTGAGTAGTTGTTGCATATAAATCTTACTGCTTTGTTTTGGACGGATTCCAGTCTTTGAAGAAGGTAAGTTTGGTGGGGGTTCCAAATGGTGCATGCATACTCTAATTTGGGTAGGACTATTGTCTTGTATGCGAGTAGTTTTGTTTTAGGTGGGGCAAGATATAATGTTCGTCTTAAGAAGCCAAGCGTTTTCAAGGCACTGCTTGTAATGTATTCAATGTGGTCGTTCCATGATAGAGTGTCTGTAAAATGAATTCCCAAGTACTTATACGATGATACATGTTCCAGGTGTTGTGATAACAATGAGTATTGTGATTGTGTTACTGTAGAAGACTTAGTGATAGACATTTGTTTACATTTGCGAGCGTTTATGTTCATCTGCCACATAGAGCACCAGGAAGATATAGTATTTAAATCGTCTTGAAGTAGAGTTGAATCGTTATTTGTAATAATTTTTCGGTAAATAACGCAGTCGTCCGCGAAGAGCCTAATTGTGGAGTTTATGGAAGAAGGAAGGTCATTTATGTATATTAAAAACAACAGAGGGCCGAGAACACTACCCTGGGGGACCCCGGATGCAACAGTGGACGGACGCGATGATGATTGGTTAATTTTGACTACTTGTTTTCTGTTTTCAAGAAAGGAAGAAATCCAGTTAATGACGAAGGGATCAATTTGTAGACGTGAAAGCTTAAGAAGAAGGCGGTGATGAGGAACAGTATCGAATGCTTTAGCGAAGTCAATAAAGATGATATCAGTCTGAGCAGTAAGATGAGTATTGAAGTGAAGATCCGTAACAAATTCGAAAAGTTGACTAGTGCACGAGTGACCTTTTCGGAAACCATGTTGATTAGAAAAAAAGAAGTTACACTTATCTAGGTGAGATATGATATGGGTATACAAAACATGTTCCATGAGCTTGCATGGCACGCTGGTAAGGGAAATGGGGCGATAGTTCGTAGGATCGGAATGGTCTCCTGATTTAAAGATCGGCATGACTTTGGCGTAGCGCCAGTCAAGTGGGACTGAGCCGGAGTTAAGAGATTGTTGGAATAGTTTGCAAAAAATATTTGAAGCTGCATGCTTGATTATTTTTAGAAATTTAGCAGGGATTCCATCATCACCGGGTGCACTGCTCGTGGGCAGGTTTTCTATTACTTTGAGAATGCCGTTCTGATTGAACAAGATGGGCAGCATAGGTGGATAATCATTTCTAATAGCGTATTGGGGTAATGGGTATGTTTCCTGGGTAAACACGCTAGAGAAAAATGTGTTTAGCAAATTAGCAGCGTCAACATCACTTATCTTTTCGTTATGTTGATTTGTAAATGTGGGGTGATTTCTGTTCGACTTAGGGTTTAGAATTTTCCAAAATTTCTGGGGATCAGATGAAAGCATGCCGGGAAGGGTCACAGAAAAAAAGTGTTTTTTAGCATTTTTTACATTTTTTTTACATTGTTTTGAGAAGGTATTGTAAGATGTCCAGTCAACAGGATTATCCGTTCGTTTAGCCTTGGCGAATAATCTTTTTTCTTGTTTAGTTCGCGCCTTAAGCTATTTGTAAACCACGGTGACAAATCCTCGGTTGCCACCGTGAATCGAGGGACGAAAGTTGAAAGCATTTCACCGAGTGTTTTTCTTATGATAAGCCAGTTTTCATTGGTAGAACGCTCCGTGTATGAGGCAGCAAATTCACTCTCAAATTCGTCCATGGCTGACGATAAACTTACGATATCCGTGCGTGAGTAGGCGAAAATCGGTTTCTTTATCTTTTTAGAGCGTCGTGAGCAAAATGACGTTTCGACATGTATAATAGAATGATCGCTAATGCTTTCCATAATGGCGAATGATTTTACACATTCTGGGCTCGAGATAATGAACAGATCCAAGATGGCTCGGTCGCGAGTCGCCGACGTGATGATTTGATGAAGCGCGTACGCTTCCAAGAGAGATAAAAAATCGCGGCATTGGCTAGGATTATTACAATTCGAAATAGGTTTTAATGTTGCCCAATCTATACCAGGGTAATTAAAATCACCACCGAGAACCATGTAGTGATTGGGAAAATTTACCATTAACTCACCAAGGCAATTATGCAGCGAGTCATTGAAATCAGTTTGGTCAGTATTGGGAGGACGATAACAAACACCTATGATCACTGAACAAAAATCCAACTGCACCTGAATCCATAAAAGTTCAAGGTTAGAACTTATTTGTATTTCTGAGCAAGAAATATCTTTTTTTGCGGCAATGAGAACACCGCCACCTCTTGCGGTTTTACGGTCGTTGCGATAAATAACATACCGTTTGCTCAGTAAAAGTTCAGAGTTGCTTATATCAGACGTTAGCCAAGTTTCGGTGCCAAGAATTATATCAGGTTCGCTGGAAGACGTAATACTTTCAAATTCATCCTGCTTTGATAAGATGCTGCGAAAATTTGCGATAAGAAATGAAAAGTTGGCGACAGTGGCTGGGCGATAAAAAGGCTTTCTTTTAATATGTCATTCTTGTGGCATCGTTTCTTCGGGGCCACGAACAGAAACCACCGATCCACTTGCGTGGTCATAAACATAGGTCAAGTTGTTAACATACAATTTATCAAAACGCATCCTATAGCGGGTGTTGCATTCTCTGAATTGGGAGGCAAAATCCCACAGCTTTTTTCTTGCAAATTGAACCTTACGTGAAAAGTCTTCGGATATTTGAACCTTGGGCGTTACCACATTTTTCAGTTTGAAGGCGTTGTGAAGAACTTCGTCCTTGCTTTTGAAACTAAGCAACTTGACGATGATTGGGCGATTTATTCCAATTCGTTTTCGGCCCAGACGATGTGCTCTTTCTACGGTGCCCAAGTCGATTGCGAGGTGATCCTTCACGAAGTTAGTTACAATCCTTTCTGTGACGTCCCAAGTTTCATTTTCTGTTTCCGGAAGACCTTTAAAGATTAAGTTATTTCTTCGCATTCGATTTTCAAAGTCATCTATCGTGTCACCAAGTACCTCGACTTGTTCGCGTAAGGCTAAAGTTTCATGTTGAACGGAGGCCACGGTTTCTTTAACAGTGTTTAGGTTTTCCTTCATACTCGCAACTTCCTGCACCTGTTTTTCAAGGTTCGTGACGCGTGCACCCAGGGCAGCGATGCCGTTGTTTATCTGGTCAAGTTTCAAAGTATTCGTTTCTTGATTTTGGTTTGAGTTCACGATCAGACTGTCTATCGCGCTTTGAAGTCTGTCTATTTTTTCAGCATTCGTAACGGGGCCTGGGTTCATTTCAACGTCTCCTGCGGTTGCCAGCAAAAGAAACATGACGGTTGCTATCGTGAACAGCTTCAGCGATCCAGGCAGCCATATGGCAGACACGTTCAGAAAGCGCATCTTTGCGGAAGATAAGGTTCGCTTTCTTTTGTTAGGGAGGAACGAACCGATCCGTGCCCGGTAAATCACAATGTCGGTACCCATTCCAAAACACCCCGACTAACGACCAACAAAGACACAAGGCAAAGGTGGGATTCGCAGCCAACAAAGATAGAAACGGAGTACCCTAGTGGCTTTTGGGCCTACCTGCAAGAATACAGGAGGGATGTGTACACGGCGGAATCAGGGCTGCGAATCCCGCTGTGGTGCTTGCGTTGACGGCTTTTGTCCTGTTGGTCACGTGCTGCCTCTGGCGGTGGTGACGTGGCGATGGTCTTGGTGATTGCTTCCTCGGCGTGCTGCTGATGCGACAGTGATGACGTCAGAGGGCAGTTGGCGCGTGCTGGGCTTGCAGGGATGAGAATCGCCTTTCCAGGTGGCAGCGACTGCAAGAATACAGGAGGGATGTGTACACGGCGGAATCAGGGCTGCGAATCCCGCTGTGGTGCTTGCGTTGACGGCTTTTGTCCTGTTGGTCACGTGCTGCCTCTGGCGGTGGTGACGTGGCGATGGTCTTGGTGATTGCTTCCTCGGCGTGCTGCTGATGCGACAGTGATGACGTCAGAGGGCAGTTGGCGCGTGCTGGGCTTGCAGGGATGAGAATCGCCTTTCCAGGTGGCAGCGACTGCAAGAATACAGGAGGGATGTGTACACGGCGGAATCAGGGCTGCGAA